>PVIW01005857.1:0-97904 GCA_004026585.1 Noctilio leporinus | reverse complement strand
TGAGGGTTCCCTTTGCCCCACATCCTCGCCAACACTTGTTGTTTGTTGATTTGCTGATGATTGCCATTCTGACAGGTGTGAGGTGGTATCTTATTGTGGTTTTAATTTGCATCTCTCTGATGACTAGTGATGTTGAGCATTCTTTCATATGCCTCTGGGCCCTTTGTATATCTTCCTCAGTGAGTTGTCTGTTCAGGTCGTTTGCCCATTTTTTAATTGGGCTGTCTATCACCCTGGTGTTGAGTCGCATTAGTTCTTTATATATTTTGGAGATCCGACCCTTGTCTGAGGTATCATTGGCAATTATGTTTTCCCATACAGTTGGTTCCCTTTGAATTTTGCTGATATTTTCTTTAGCTGAACAGAAACTTTTCAATTTGATATAGTCCCATTTGTTGATTCGTTCTTTGATTTCCTTTGCCCTTGGTGAAGTATCAGTAAACATATGGAGAAAGAAGAATGTCAACGACCTTTTTGGAAAGGACGTAGACAACAAAGATATTTGTATCTACAGGAATGCTCACCAAAGGAGAGGGCTTGCAGAGGAGGCTCTAAGTACAGTAATTGAATGGACAAAATGATATGCTCTGTGGATGGCAAGCATCCTCTTTCCCCTGACCCTATGGATTGTGTATGCTAACTTTGTGGGCCGTGAACAAAATGGTCATGGTAGAAATGGAAGGTAGCCATAGGCTCTACAACATGGACTTCTAACCAAGGCCCACCTGGCTAATGCTATTGCTGAGTCCTTATCTGCCAACTGCAAAGACCAGCACTGATCACCCGATAAGGCCCCATTGTCCCTGCTGATCAGCAGCCACTTGTATGTAGCACATTGATTACACTGGCACTTTTCCATCACTGGGAAGACAGAGAATGTTCATCAGAATAGACACATATCCTATATATAGATGCCTTCTCTACCCACAATAATTCTGCAAGGATCTCTGTCAGTGGACTCACAGAATGCCTTTTCCACCATCATGGTATTCCACACAGCACTGCTTCTCATTTCACAGCAATATAAATGCTGCAGTGAACTCATTGTGTATAGAATTAACAGGTCTACTAAAAAGTAGAGAATCAATTTTTTTGATTGTATGACTTTTTTCCCCCTAAAAGATAGGTTAAATGACATATGCTATAATCCAGTATTTCAAGGATCATGAGTATCATGAATGTAGTAGAATGTTGTTCTTCATAGAACTTGGGTGCCAATATCCTTCATCTATTTCTAAAGGATGTGATACAAGTATATCTGAGTATTTTCAAGAAAAGTATTAACGCTGTATGAGGTTAACTAGATATCAACTAAGTTTTGTTAACTATTTAAAATGGAATGGATTTTTTTACTTTTGATAGTTAAAAATAAGATTTATTTCCATTAAAAAAAATTACTAGGCTGGTGGCACAGTGGATAAGGAGCCAGCCTGCAAACCCAAAGGTCGCTGGGTTCATATTCCAGGAGATGGGAGTTAACTTTACAATTTTGTCTTTAGTCATTAGGTAATAGAATACTTAGTAGAATAGTGGCTGAATTTAGAAGCAATTAATATAGCCAGTTTATAACTGGCTATATGATATACTATAACTAATATAGCCAATTAAAGTATAGATTCTTAGTTTCAATTTTTATTTATAGTTACATATATATTTTTAAATAAGTCTTTAAAATGTATTTTGATTTGAGAAAGAGAGAGAGAGATTCGTTGCTGCACTTATTTATGCATTCATTGGTTGATTCTTGTATGTGCCCTGACAGGAGATCAAACCTACAAACTTGGTATATCAGGACGATGCTCTAACCAACAGAGCTACCTACCAGGGTTAATTTCAGCTTTTTAAATTGTGGTAAAATATGCATTTGCCATCTTAACCATTTTTAAGTGTATAGCTCACTGGCATTAAGTACATTCACATTGTTGTGCAACCATCACCACCATCCATCTGGCAGAACTTCTTTCATCTTCTTCAGCTGATACTCCAAACCTATTAACTAATAACTCCTCCCATCCTCCTCTCCCCAGGCCCTAGTAGCTACCCTGCTACGTTCTATCTGCGTGAGTTTGACTACTCAAGGACTGGCTTACTTACAACATAATTGTTTAGAAGATTAAGATTATAACTCTTATACAAATATAAAATGAACATGTGTCAAAGGTTTTATTTACCTCATTAATTAATAAGGAAATCAGTAAGATGTCATAACTAGACCAAAGGCAAATTTAAACAACCACATACATCTAGACAACAAGAAATATTAGAATGAATTTACAAAAAGATACAAAATGAGCCCTGGCTGGTGGCACAGTGGATAAGGCACCATCTTGCAAACCCAAAGGTTGCTGGTTTGATTCCCAACCAGTGCAAGCCAGGTCTCCAGCCAGGTCCTTAGCTGGAAGCAAGTGAAAGGCAACCATACATTGATGTCTCTCTCTCTCTCTGCCTCTCTCCCATTCCCTCTCTCTAAAAGTAATAAATAAAATATTTTTAAAAATAGAATTAAAAAATTTTTAAACTGGTTTAAAAAGAAAAAACGATACAAAATGGCTTAACTACAGGAAAATAATCAATTGTATTCCACCAGACACAACTCATTTCCATTTCTATGCCCTTAAATCATTTGCATGATTAATTTTCTGCAACTTACATAACTGTAAAATAGCCCACAAACAATGAAAGGAAAAGATAATCAGGAATTGTGCTCCAGGCCAAATATCCAATAACTATATACTTAGAACATGGTTGAATACTGACAATATTGCACCAAGTGGGCAAAAAACATCAGGGAGGACTATGACAATTATTAATTTATTGCTTGTTGGCTCCAAAGCCACCTGTAGCTGGACCCTGCAAACAATTCTCACTTGCCAGCTCCTATGTTAAGCCTTATCACAGAGGCCATTGGAGGGATACTGAAAGGCGTAGCAGAGGAGGTGGCTTCCCTCCATAGATCTTCCTGTTGCTGTAGTGACATCCATGGAGACCCAGTGGCACTCACTGCATGGCCAGTTTCACCAGCCCACTACTAGATGGCTTCCCACTGACCAAGCCCAGCCTGCGGGCCGCACTGCAGCTCTGGCTTGTGGCACTCCAAGGACCTTTTCTATGTCTGGTAGGCAGCACCTGCTCAAAGAAGGTCTGATTCTCAGCCTGGGGTTGCGGTGTGTCCCCTAGGAAGTCTCCCTCACCCTTTGAGGCAGCAATAGTGCCTCTTACATTTGCTATTCTCTAGAGATATCTTTTACCTCTCAATAGTTAATCACCTTTTATTAGTTCATAACGCTTACATTCAATTTACCCTGATAAAATATTGCTGTAGTTTCTGGGACCTGATTGATACAACCATAACTTGATTTTCTTCCTACTCATTTCTTAATCTTGTCACATCCATATTATTATCCTAGAATTTTAGTTCTGTATTATTTATTTATTTATTTTTAGAGAGAGATGAAGGGAGGGAGAAAAAGAGGGAGAGAAACATCACCTCTCTTACAAACCCCCAACTGGGGCCCTGGCCTGCAACCCAGGCAATGTGCCCTGACTAGGATTCGAACTAGTGGCCCTTTGGTTTGCAGGCTGGCACTCAATACACTGAGCCATGCCAGCCAGGGCTAGTTCTGTATTTTAATGGATATATTTTCTCTTTGGTTTTAGTTGCTTTTTCTTTTTAAAGCTAAAACAAACATTACTTAAATATATGATACCCTTACTTCTGATCTCTTAAAGCACATCTGGATTTTTCTTTTTCTTCTCATTTCTGTATTTCTTCAGACCCACAGTTTTCTAACTTCGATATCAGGCAAGTTGCTCATTTTCTTTATCTGTAAAACATGGTGACTCAATGATAATTTAATTAGGAAAATAATGCTCCTACCAGGTAATCCAACAGAGAGAATTTAATAAATTGGTTGAAAGGCTCAGACTGAAGAGCTGGAAGACTGAACAGGTACAAGTAGGCTGCCCAGGGATTAAGCAACAGCAACGCCCAAGGCTGGGACTGAGGAGTTACCAGAGCCCAGGAGGCAGGCCTTCTGGTCTGGTGGGTGGATGGAGGGCCAGTCACCAGCTCAAAGCTGTTGCCCAGAGCAGAGAGAGAAGAGAGACACTCTTGTGTTTCCTCTCTTCCTGCTGTCTAACCTCCTCTCAGTACCATCCATTGCTCAAACCCAGCCAGAGCCTGTTTCCCAGCAAAGAAGCTCAGGACAGGTACTTGGCAAACATCAATCCCTTGTGATTCCCAGCGGAGTGGAGGGAGAGCAGGGACTGAATTTGAGGCAAACAAGCAACTAACCACCACACATGGATCTACACTTGGGTTTACTTTGAACCCCTCAGTTGAGATTACATACTGGGTTATTCGGGAAAATTGTGTTATTTTTCTTATCCTTTCTTATATCTCTGTTATTATCTTTTACCATTCTTCCCATGATTTCATCTATATTAAAGTATTTCTAGTTTGTAAAATGCACTGTTAACTCTATCACTTTGGGACATGTGAAGAATTAGCTCCCTCTGCACACACAGCATTGCATCCTCGCCGATCACACTTATTTCCCCCAACTCTGTATTTTCCTTCATGGCTCATTTTAGGTTCTACTTCTCACATGATGCCTTCTGTGAGCCCATCAATGTCTGTTAGATGTCTTGATCTATGTTCTGCATCCTACCCATGCCTCTGTTATAGCACTAAGTAGACTGTAGGACAATGATCTGTTTTTCTTTCCTCTCCATATTAGTTTTTTATGGCTGCATAATACATTTCCACAAACCAGCAGTTGAAAACAACACCCATTTATCACCTCAGAACTTCTGTAAGTCAGAAGACCAGCACCTTTAATCTGGGTCCTCCACTCAGGAACTCACCAGGCTGAAGTTAAGGTGTGGACCAGCTAGCTGTATCTTCATCTGGAGGCTTGACTAAGGAAAGATCTATTTCCAAGTTCCCTTGGCAGAATTTATTTCCTTGCAGTTGTATGACTGAAATTCCTTTTTTTTTTTTTCTTTTAACACTTGGTGGCCAAAGGCCATTCTCAGTTCCTAGAGGTCACTCTCAGGTCTTTGTTATAGGGCCCTTCCACCACATGATAATTTGCTCCTTCAAGGCCAAAAACAGTATCTGCTATAGCTTCAAATCTCTCTGACTTCCTTCCTCCTTCTTTGGCCCCTAGATCCTTTAAAAAAAAAAAAAAAATGCTCACCTGATTAGGCCAGGCTCACCCACACTCAAGGAAAGGTTATGAAATAGCAAATACACACTAGGAGTGGGAACCATAGGGGCCTTCTAGATGCAAACTCTCCAAGGACAAGGGTCATTCATATAAGTTTTTTGACTTCACCCTTTCCTGTCTTAACATATTTATACTAACTTACTTCTGTGTATTGCCTCTGTCTACCAATTATGCTTCTTAATCCCTGCACCATTTCTCTCTTTCTCTTCTTTCCTGCCTTTCCCCCACAGCTGATAAGCTTCCACATGATCCCCATACTATGATTCTGGTCCTATTCTGGTTGTTTGCTTACTTTGCTTTTGTTCTTATTTTTTAGATTTTGCTGTTGA
This sequence comes from Noctilio leporinus, assembly GCA_004026585.1. Classification (NCBI taxonomy): domain Eukaryota; kingdom Metazoa; phylum Chordata; class Mammalia; order Chiroptera; family Noctilionidae; genus Noctilio; species Noctilio leporinus. Next base: position 92,344 of record PVIW01005857.1, on the reverse strand, counting down.
TAGTTGTGAGTTTTTATCATTTTAATGTTCATAGTTTTGATCTTCTTTTTCTTAAATATGTCCCTTTAACATTCCATATAATAATGGCTTGGTGATGATGAACTCCTTTAGCTTTACCTTGTCTGGGAAGCACTTTATCTCCTCCTCCATTCTAAATGACAGTTTTGCTAGTTAGAGTAATCTTGGTTGTAGGTCCTTGCTTTTTATCACTTTGGATACTTCTTGCTAGTCCCTTCTTGCCTGCAAAATTTCTTTTGAGAAATCTGCTGATAGACTTATAGGAATCCCTTTGTGGGTATCTCTCTTCTTTTCTCTTGCTACTTTTGAGATTCTCTCTTTATCTTTAACTTTGGCATTTTAACAATGATGTGTCTTGGTGTGGTCCTATTTGAGTCTAGCTTATTTGGGACTCTTTGTGCTTCCTGGACTTGTATGTCCATTTCCTTTGCCAAATTTGGGAAGTTTTCCTTCATTATTTTTTCACATAAGTTTTCAATTTTTTGCTCTTCCTCTTGTCCTTCTGGCACCCCTATAAGTCAGATGTTGGCATGTTTAAAGTTGTCTGAGAGGCTCCTAAACCTCTCCTCATTTTTTTCACTTCTTGTCTCTTCATTCTGTACTGGTTTAGTATTTATTTTTCCCTTATGTTCCAAATCATGGATTTGAACCCTGAATTTCTTTCCTTCACCATTGGTTTCATGTGGAATTTCCTTCATTTCACTTAGCATAGCCTTCACTTCTTCCTTTCTGCTTTTGCTGTGCTTAAGCATGTTTGTCAAGTCTGTGAGCATCTTTATCACCAGTGTTTTGAACTCTGCATCTGCTAGGTTGGCTATCTCCTCCTCACTGGAACCTTGATCTGTTTCCTCTTTAAGGCCATATTTTTCTGCCTCCTCAGCTTGACAGGCTCCTGTGTTTGCATCTGTCTTAGGTAGAGCTGTCACTCCTGTTACGTTGTAAAGAGCAGAGCCTTAGGTGTTCATCAGAATGGAGCAACCTGTTTGACCATGCGGTGGTGCTGTATGTGGGGGATGAGCCCAAGAGAGAACAATGCTGCCTGCTCAGCACTTGCCCCTTTTTCACTAGACAAACAGACTCTGCTGAGAGGTGGGCAATTTCTTCCATCACCCCAATCCCCACTGGTTTTCATAATCAGTTGCTTCTGCCTTCTCTGGTGCCACTGCTGGTTTTGCTGTTGCTGCAGGTGCCACCACATTTTGTCCTCTCTGCTCCAGCCCTACCCCTCCTACCTATCTGGATGAATATTTCTTCTTTATTTCTTTGAAATTGGGCTCCCTTTCAGTTTGATTTTCTGGACCTTTTGATTGTTTTTGTTTTGTTTGTTTGTGAGGTTTCTTTTTTGTTGTTGTTTGAGTTTTTGTAGTTTTGAGCAGATGTATTCCTTCTTGGTTGTGAAGGGGGATGCAGCTTGTCTACTTATGCCTCCGCCTTGGCTAGAGTTATCATTTTTTGTTTGTTTGTTTGTTTGTTTTTCTTTTCCTTTTTTTTTTTTTGTTTGTTTTTTGCTCTAGATTCATTGGGATTTCCCAAATTACTACCTTAAATATAAAATCAATTTAACGATACTATAACGTAACTAAGAAACAGTTATAATCCCCATTGGGATTGGGAAGTACCATGTAGTAGCAATGAGTAAAAACACACTATCAAGCTCACGTTGAACTTAGAAAAATGATGTCAGGTCACTAGGAAACATGTTATCTATAAAATGTTCATGATAAAATACTGACAATTATTTTAATTATAAGCAGTGTGCACCTTATTCTTCTTACAGCAAACGACAGCAGGTTTATTTTGGATATCTGCCTCCCAGGTAAAGAAGCAGTGCTAGGAATTTCTGTATCTGCCTGTATCTCTGCTAGCTCTTAGCACACTGGCCGCCATGGCCTCCGGGATCAGCAACCGCCGCCTGAATGTCTCCTGTTCACTTTCTAGGGCAGACACAGTAGTCTTTCTAAAATGCAACCTGAGCAAGTCAATCTCCCACCTATTGCACTTAGCAGAAAAGGAAAACTCCCTAGGTTAGCATGGATGACCCTTCACCCCCAGTTTCAGGGGGACCTTTCCTGTTTTATTTCTTATCACTGCTGCTTATAATCTTTTCTCCAAGGCCCTACTCCCCCTCTTGTTGGAGTTCTTTTTTGGGAACTGGCCTTCCTCCATTTCCCTTTAGCTAGTTTAGGGCAATCCTTCCTGTCCTGTCCTCGCTGTCACCCTCTCCTCATCTAACATCACCTTTCTCTAACTCTGGGTTGGTTGTTTTTTCTTTCATAAGGGTATGCTCAGTTTTCAATTTAGTTAAGGTTTATTTACACTTGAAGAAATTGATGCCCCCTTTGAAATATACATACAATCTTTCTGGAGTAGCACAATTTAAACTGCTGGTTTAAAATGCTTGGGTCTTGCTGACTGCAGAGTTTAGTACTTCAGGATGGTCAAACAAACAGCCATTCCTGTTGTGATGTGGGCACATTTGCTACCAGTCTTGATTTTACTCTTGTGCCCCCTTCCTCTTGCCCAGGTGCTCTAAGAACACAGCCCATTAGCTTCTGCAAGTCCCAGGGGGTTCACTTGCTTGTCTTTAAATATTTTTAGATTAAATTTATTGGGGCAACATGGGTTAATAAAATTATATAGGTTTCGACGTACAATTCTATAATCCATCACCTGTATATTGCCTTATGTGTTTACCACCCAAAGTCAAAAATTTTAAGTAAAATCATGGCTGAAAATTGTCAGGTAACATTCCAGGAGTCCTCACATGAAGAGCCAGCCATAAAAGTACCATTATTATGTATGTCCTGGCTGGTGCGGCTCAGTGGATTGATGGTCTGCCTGAGAACCAAAGGGTCACCAGTTCAGTTCCTGGTTCGGACACGTGCCTGGGGTGTGGGCTGGATCCCTTGTTGGGAGTGTGGGAGAGGCAACCACACGTTGCTGTTTCTCTCCCTCTCTCTCCCCTTCTCTTCCCTTCTCTTCTCTCTAAAAATAAATAATTGAAATCTAAAAAAAAAAAAAAAAAAAAAAAAAAAAAAAAAAAAAAAAAAAAAAAAAAAAAAAAAAAAAAAAAGCCTCCTCTTAAAAAAAAAAAAAGTACCAGCATTGTATTAAAAAGGGAAACTTTTTTTAGCTTTGTTTAAAAAAAGATCACTGATGTCAGAGATGGGCTCCTCTTTAGCAGAAACATAATCAGAAATATATGTGACTGGTTTGTCAAGATTATGAAAGTGCTAGAATTGTACTGATCTAAAAATATAATTTAAAAATTTCTATATGAAGATAAAGTATAGCTAAAAAGCTAAATATTTGCATCTCTGTTGCATAATTTAAAAGAAATTAGAAACAGTATAATCATGACTTAAAATAGCCTGCTTACTTGGAACATCAATGCTAGGATTTAATGTCAAAAGCACTGAAAGGAAGGAATGCAGGGTAGGATGGGGGAAAAAAAATAGCCTGCAATAGCCTGCTTATTAAACCATTGATATAATGTGATCTGGAAAAAAGGCAGCAAGCTAACTAAAAAGCTCACTGGAATGACTATCCTGAAGGTATTAGGAGATATTACGGGGTGATAAAAAGAAACACAACAGAAGAAAAAGTGTAAAATAGGAGAGATAAAACCCTGCAGATTATATAATATTACTATACTTGTATATTTTACAATGAAATATATTAGATATATGACAAAATGTTAAAATATTTGTTATGATTAGAATAGATCTCAACTCTATTAGAAAGCTCTAAGAAGTTGTACAAATACCCATTTGTTCAGGGGTGATTACCAAAGATGTCATGTAGAATGACACCATATTTCATCAGGGACACCTTAATTATTTTAGCTCTTCAGGTAAATCAAATCAATATCACTGTGGAAGCATCAGGTGTAGGGAGAAGAATTGTATTTTGGAAGACAATTCATGGGAAATTAAGTCAAGTTGCCAAGGGTTTAATTTGGAAGTGCAAATATGTATTGTTTAGGTTTTCACTAAAACACTGTTCATGGGGACAGTGAAAGAGGCATGAGGGATAAAACAACAGTGACATGAATGAACAAATACAGAGGACAAAGAGGGGGTATTTATTTTTATTGTTTAAATATTTTATTTATCTATTTCTAGAGAGAGGGGGAGGGAGGGAAGGAGAAAGAGGAGGAGAGAAATACCGTGTGAGAGACACATCAATTAGTTTCCTCTCACATGCCTGCAACTGGGGGCCTGGCCTACAACCCTGGCATGTGCCCTGACTGAGGATCAAACTGGCAACCCTTTGGTTTGCAGCCTAGTGCTCAATCCAATAAGCCACATGAGCGAGGGCTAGAGGGGATATTTTTATATTAATTTACATTTGCATTATATTACATTTAAGTAAGGTGACTTTCTTCATCCAACTAATTTCACCTATTTTAGACCATTAGGCCAGCAATTTTTAACTGGTGTGCCACAATAATTTTTATAAAGATTTTATTTATTCATTTTTAGAGAGAGGGGAAGGGAGGGAAAAAAGGAGGGAAACATCAATGCTTATCCTGGCCCGCAATCAAGCCAGTGACATTTCAGTTTTCCAGAGTACATCCCATGTAGTCAGCTGAACCAGCCAGGGCCCCAAGAAGTTTTAAACCATGCAATAGCTATTTAGTCAAGGGTACTGCCCTTTTTCCCTTAGGATTGTCAAATTTTAAAATGACAACAGTAGCCTCCTGGTGTGAACAAAATTATACTTTTCTTCTTTTTTGTCAGATCAGCAAAAGATATATTTCTTGGTGTGCTGCAGAATTTTAGAAATTAGTATATGTATGCCATGAGATGAAAAAGGTTGAGAATCACTGCATTAAGCTTTGGAAAGATATCCACCTGGGCCATTTGATGTAATACTCCAGGGAGGAAGGTGACAGGATGCTTTTCTTGATACTTCATAGAAGGCAAGCTTCAGATGTTAACCCTCCATTCTTCCTTTGCATCTGTTTGTCGAAGCTCCTACACCCGTGGGCATTTTCTGGGATTGGGCTGGTGAAGAGCAAGAACCGGATGCCGGATTTCCTTGTCACTTTGTAGTTTATGGCATTAGACATAATATCTACTGTATTCTCAGCTTTTTTTCATTATTTGAGTAAGGCAACAATAATTTATATAAGGTGGCTGTGACGATGAGACAGGCCTGTGTATGAAAAGCCCTTTAGAAACTGTAAAACACTCCCCAGATGTTAGTTATTATCTCCTTTAAAGGGCACAGATTGTGTTTCAATGGAATAGGAGGCTGCAAAAGGGCTCTTGACACTTTTAGTCAGAACTTGACCCTGAGCTTAATCTCGCTATAAAACGAAAGGGTTTTTGCGCCCTACACCAGTTGAGGGCAGGGTCACCCGTGCTGCCGGTGCCGTGACTGCAGTATTCCGCCCTGAGCTGCTGCTCCCGCTCCGGCCTCCCACGGGTCTCCCGCGGAAGGCGGCGTTGCTCCTCGCCATTTGGGTGGCGCCAGCTAGAGGGCGTGGGCCGGGCAGCGAGCCGCGCGGCTCCAGGGGGGAAGGGCGGGGCGGGGCGGGGCGGGGCCTCGCCAGGGGGCCGTGGCTTCGCATCCCCGGCGTTCTCGGGCGACAGGTTCCGGGAGCTTCCAGCCACAAGCGGATGAGGGCGACCCCTGCGCACTTGTCCGCCGCCTGTGGGCGTTGCCAGCACAGCTGCATTCTGGCTCCCGGAGCCGAGGGCTGTGCGAGCCGCGGCTGAGCCTCGGGAGCTCGATCTGCCCCGCGCTCTTGACTCGAGCGCCCCTTCCCCGCCGCAACAAGTCAGGAGAGGGCAGAGGCGGAGAGGGCGCACCACCCCGAGACTGGAGGACCACAGGAAGGTAAGGGGAGCGCCGCCACTCCCCCGCACCCCACAGCCCCAGCGAGGGGTCAGGCTGGCCCCACGCCGCCGCCGCTGATTTCTGGGAAGCCCAGGCTCTTCCCCGCCTCGCTGCCCGCTTCCCAGCACGCTGACTCAAGTCGCTGGCCTTCCCACTTGTCCAGGGGGAACCTTCGGAGGCAGGAGCTCGCGCCGCCCCTACTTCCAGATGCTCGGCAGGTATTGTCTAGAAGAATCTGGGAGAGGACCACGGGAGGTAACCCCCTTCTCTTGCCCTAGTGCCACCTCCCCAAATCGGACATCAGCCGGGGCGCCCCGCGTCTAGCGGAAAGACGTTCGGTTGTTTGAACCTGGTCCCGGGGTTGCGTAATAGAAGAGTCCCAGAAGTTTCTCGGGGGAGGGGCACATGAAAGCAGGGGCTTTTCTCTCCTCCCTCCTGAGCCCCCTATTCCAGGCATGGTCACCCCTACCCCTAGCGACTAGTAGACTGGTGGTTGCGGTCCCAGCTGATGGTGATTAAGAGCGAGGCGCGTGTCAGGGGTCCGCAGCCTCCGGGGAGGGAGGGGGAAAGTTGAAGGCCCGCTGAGACTTGCTCCTGGGGCGAAGCGAGGCAGGGTCTGCGGAGCGTGGGACTGGTCCACTTCTCCCGGTAATTTTTCCGCTCGCTGTCCGACCCTTGGTGACTGCCGCGCGCCAGCGCCCTGAATCTGCCAGCGCTGGGCTGCAGAAGTAAAAGGGAGAGAAATTGGAGAGTCCTATTAATGTACTTTCTTTTAATGTAATGATAAAGAAGCCGCGAGAGGCCCTTGAAGATCTTAATAATTTCATATGGGGGCGGGGGTGGGGGGGTTGCCTTCTAGGAGTTTCCACACCCCACATTACTATGCAAATAATCCCAGGTAGGCCCTTGGCTTTGGAGGTGGAGGTGTGTCTGAAAATTTCTGGAGCACAGCCAGGGTAAGGGGGAGAGGAAGAACCTTGTAGATACTGTTTTGTATTTTAAGGGTGGGATGGGATAATTTTAACCCCATTGGTGCATTTGGGAGGCGGGAGGTGCCGGTGGCGGGTAAGGCGAGGGTGATATGACATCCACCGAGGAACTAGACGGATTTTAAACATTCAAAGCGAAACTGTATATTAAAGCGAAGACCTGGTCAATGTCCCCTGGAACCGTAGCAAAGTGAGAAGAGCTCAATAACTGAGGCAGAGAAATGTCAGGCGTGGGAGCTGAGAGGTGTGGGGATTTTGCTTGTGAAGGTTATTTCAGAGCAAGATCCTGCAGAACCGGTAGAAGGGAGGCGGCAGTGGGTATCTCTCCTAGTCCTAGGTCCTGTCAGACTCCAAGTGGGATAGAAGGCAGGGAAAAGAAAAAGACCTTGGGACCCCTGAGTTTAATTCTGCTAAGGGGCTTAAGAACACCTAGGCATGGCCCAGTTTCAATGTTTACTTCTTCCAGCTAATGCATTCCCTAGCTTGCCTTTCATCTTTAGTGGAAAGGATTTCTTGAGTGGATATTCTGGAAATAAACTCACAGAAGAGTTTAAAATTCTGGTGGTTTGCCTGCTTTAATTTAAAATTATCTCTTGCCTGTGTTGGAAAGTATTGTGTTTGAAGATAAATATGCTGAAAAGAAATGGAGAGAACTAAGGGATAAATGACCCAAGAGAACAAAGGGAGAGTAGGAGAGAAATTAAGAATATTGATAACTAGTTCTTGTTACAACTAGGAAAACCAATTTGAATTCAACTAATTTTAGGAAAAGGGGAATCAAGAAAAGGATTTTAGACAGATCTAGTCACCTTAAGAAAAAGAGTCAAGCTGTAATTCTTGAAAAACAATTTTCAAGAATTGAAAAATTAAATATTGGGGATCCCCCCTTTTCTTTTTCTAAATATAACTTATAGAGATGGTGAGGTTGGGGGTGTAAGACTTGCAGGTATGGTACTGTGAACTCTTTGTTTTCCACTTGCAGGAAGAAAATAAACTGTTGTTACATACTGGAGTTAATGTCTTATTTTCTGTAGCAATTGAATTTCTTTAGTGTCTTTGGCATTTGCCATTTGAGTAACTCTTCAACTTTGTACAAATGTAATTTCAAAGTATCATAATGTGTTAAGTTGGAATCCCAAATGCATCCAGAGACAGAATTTACATCAAGCATAAAGAAAGCACAGGTGGTTTTAAACATCCTGTCAGATGCAGTATATGCATGCATTTCTTTTTGCCACCAGAAGTCACTGTTTCACTGGTATTCATAGGACAGTAAGTAGATTACATCAAACTGGCTGTCTCTCTAGTTTCATATCTGGTTTAACTGAATTTTGTAATGAGTTGGTTGAACTAATAGTTACTTTTTTTACTGACCTCTAACCCTTGGGAGTTGAAAAGATGGGTGAAAACTTGTTTTAATACGTTTTAAGAAGTGAGAAGTTTCCTGCTCAACTCTGTAATTTGTACTATTTCATTAAAAAAAATTGCACAGTCCTTTTTGAAAGGTAGAGCTAATTTACAGATAAATATTTGGATCATATTCGGGGAACAGTATACCCTGTAGATATCTCTTAGAAATGGCAGGAATATTCACCTTACTGTTAGAGCCCTGAACTGAAAACTGCCCTTCAACTTGAATTCATTTGCTATCTCATCTTAGATATATGTCTGTTGAAGCTAAAAGCCCAAAGTTCCCCTATTTCATGACTCTTGACCGTTAACTAATTTTTTCAGGAGGTTGAGAAAGTATTTTGGAGGGAGTACAACTTAAGAAACTCCATTTACCATAAATATACAAAGCTTCATAAGTAAGTTATATTTCCCTCATTAAATGATAAATTCAGCAATGGTGTCCATTCCCAAATGATACTTCATTGGCAGTGGTTTTTTAGTAGTCTCTAGGCTCTTTTACACACAGTGGTAGCTTATTTAATGTTTGCTGAATTGAATCTCAGACTTTATTAAGATAGATTATATAACCCCTGTAATCCATTTAGTAAAATTCTACCACAGTGCAGAAATAAGTGGGAAATACATAGTTCTTTGTGGGTACACATCCTTTATTCCTGACATTGATATGTGCACCACCGTTTGTATAGACTTGGAACCTTCAGGCCCCAAGGCCATTAGAGTTGCTAACAGCAGTTTCTATCTTATCCTTGGGACAGAACTCCTTCACTCATGTTCTCCAGGGGAAGGAAATCAGCTGATTTTCTTAAATTATCTGGCCTATTTTGAACATGACTAAGGATTTCTTGTTAGGGCGACTTTCTCCTATTAAAAAATAAAAAAGCTGAGATTACTGTGAAAAGTGGCCCAGAGGAATCCATTACATCATTAATATAATACCTCATATCCATTTCTATTTCTTCATAAGTATTGAGCATCTTCTATATGCTGAACAGTACTCTAGGCATAGGAAAAACTGTGATAATGCCATGATCAAGAAAGAGAAGGTGGGTTGTATATTTGTATAGCACAAAAGCTGTTTACCAACAGCTCTCACATGATGTATCATTTAAGCCTAAGTGCAACTGTGCAGTTGGAATACATTTTCCATTTGAAAATCAGGAAGTCGAGTTGAAGAAGTGACTTCTTCACTTCTGTGACTCTGTGACTCAAAGCCTGGCGCCCTTTCTACTATGGTACACTGCATTGGCTATGTTGATATGTGGTTTCCTGTTTTTTCAAGAATTACAGCTTGACTCTAAAATATAAATAGTGTTTCCCCTTGGCTAAGTAATTCTTTCTGATCATTATGGAATAAAAAGGCAGGTTTTCATGTAGCATTCTGGACATATATTTGTGACTTCAAAGAAAAATATTATGCAGACCTGTTAAACAGGCATGGTGTTTATTTGCACCAGATAAAGATCTTTATCTTCCAAAAACTTAAATGCAAGTGTTTGTCAGTCATCTCCTTTAGTGCCTGAAGTCTGTTAGTCAAGTTATGAAAAATCAATTCACAGTCCTATATAAAACAGGATATACCCATACCATCTCCTTCAATTTGTAGACTCAGTGAATATATATAGTATATCAGTGGTTCTGAAACTTATGGTAAGCCTCAGAATCTTCTGGAAGGTTTGCTGAAACACATATGTGCCTCTACTCCTCTCCTCCAAGTTTCTAATTCAGTAGGCCTAGGGTAATGCCCAAGAATTTGTATTTGTAACATGTTCCTAGGTAATGTTAATGCTGTTATTTCTGGAACTACTTTTTTGAGAATGAATGTAGTATGGCAGAGAAATTAAAAGTCGGGTTTCTGAGCCAGACAGATTGGACTTGAATCTTGGATATGCCATCCAGTAGCTGTTGGACCTTAGGCGAATTACTTGAGTTCTTGTTAAGGACTGCAAGAGCTCTGAGATCTTACCCTGCTTTCCAAGTAACAACGTTAACCTGCCACCGTTTCATGGATTCCTGGGAATGACTTTGTTACTTAATCATAACAGCTGTAGCCAGAGTATCACCATTTTCTTACACTGGTTCCCTAAGCTCCAGTTTCCAAATGCAGATGTGTAGAGAGTCAAGTGACATCTGCAAGCGCAGTGGGTTGCGTTACAGTAGAGGAACCCTGAGTTTCAGAAGTCCTTATCTTTTATAATGGGCAGTAAGCATGTCTGCCCTTTGCTTCAGAGGGACACTTTATCTTGATGATACTGGACCATAAACATGTTGCCCTTTACTCTAGAAGGAAACAGTGTTTCTAATCCCCAGGGCTGTTCTCTGTACCAGCATCTTTAAAGGTTATCTGTAACACTGGCATTTGGTGTCTCCGCTTGTGCAATGTATAGAAATGCCATAGACAAAGAGCAGTGGCTCTCATTTTATTTTATTTTTTCATTTTTCTTTTTTATTGTTGTTGTATTACATCCATCGCCTTTTTGCTCCCCTCTGTCCCCCTCCCCCCACCCTGGCTCTCATTTTATAGTAAGGTTAACAGTATGCTAGCATTTCCCTTATTGGGTGATTGGGTAGAGTAGCAGTACTAAGATTAGGCAAATACCCTGAGCAGAGCATAAGTGCTACATAAATGTTTCCTGTTATTACTCCTGAAGGGGGGGGGGTGTTTTTAAATGGTAACTGCTGTCTTATAAGATGAAATAATTGATTTACCGAGTATCCCTAACTTTGAGTTTTTCCAAGAAACTTCTTTAACAGTCTAAATTCTAAAATGGAGCTAATGCTTCCCATGACATTTTATCAGCCCATGGGGTGTGAGGCAGCAATATTCAAATACTACTATTCATGTGCTCTCCAACGTTTCTCTACCTCCTTATAGTTACTCAGAATTGTGTGACTGATTTTGTCCATTAGGCTGTGTGTGGGAGTAGTGTGTATCTCTGGGATGAGGTATTTAAATGGCTCTTATGAGACCCCCACCCCCCTCAACTGCCTCTTGTTACGGTAAACCCTGAAGCCATATTTCAAGATAGTGGAGCTTCGAATAGCTTGGGTTTCTCAAAGTGGAGAAGAACTCTTTAACCTGTTCTCTACCCCAACACACCAAAATGCAGTGGCTGTAAAGAATGAGCATGAGACCTGACTGATGTGGCTCAGTGGGTTGGACGTTGTCCCGCAAATTGAAAGGTTGCTCATTCAATTTTGGTCAGGGCACATGGCTGGGCTTGCAGGCCAGATATCCATGTGGGAGCATGTGAGAGGCAACTGATTACACATCAGTGTTTCTCTCCCTCCCTCCCTGCCCCTTTCTCTTAAAATAAATAAATAGAATCTTTTAAAAATGTGTTTAAAAAAGAGAATGGGTATGAAATAATTGTTCTATCAAGCCACTGTGATTTGGGGGTTACTTTTCTACTAAAGCATAACCTAAACTATCATCACTATATTCCAGTTCTTATAATAACTGCCTACTGTGAGAAAGTTGACAGCCAATTATTTTAAAGTATAGACTCTGGGTATATATGTGCAAACCTAGACATGGAGCTTGCATTCCATTGAAGGAATAAAAGCAATTAACATCTCTTTATTTAGTTAGCATAAGTTAATTTCAGAGAGTGTTCAGGACTGTGGAAAGAAGTGTGGCCAACACTGCTGTTTAGGAAAATGCCCATTCCCATTGCGGTGGTGGTGGTGTTGCTAAGAGAACCTTAATTGTGTTTGTGACTACCTTGTTCCCAGCCTCAGGTAACAGATCGTGCTTGTTCTCAGCCAGTGTTGGCAGTTTGTATCCTGGTTTCTCTGTCTCCCCTACAACTCCAGGGCATGTAAACTTTGTTCTGGTTTTTTGTTTGCCAAAGTTTTGGGGAGAGTTTTCTTTTCTGACAGGAGTAGGCATAGCCACAACATACTCCCAGCTTCTTCCTGCTGGAATGAAGATGGGATGTTGGGTTAGGGCAGCAGCAGTTTTGTGCCATGAGGTGACAAGCGTAAAGACAACCTGCTGAATGTGGCAGAATGGGACGAGACAGTTCCTGGTGGCCCTATTGAACAGCTAACACTATACCAGCAGCTACCATCTTCTAAACTTGCTATAGGAGAAATATAAACCTCTATTAATTAAGCATTTGTTCGTTGCTATAAGACATGTTCCTAACCCATGCAGAGTGTGATGGACTGGAGAGGAGGTTGCTTGGTGTGGTTGAGGGCACAAGTGTACCCTGTTAGCTGTTATATCACTGAGCTGAGACCCAACTGGTGAGAGGAAGCAAATACATGTAGGGTCTGTATTTGGGTTTGGGGTAGTGCCAGAGCCCCTTTGAACAGTATTTGAAGTGGGCAAGAGATAGTTGGGGGAAATTGTGTTACATTATGGCTTTCTAAACTTGGGAGCTCCATGGGGCATTAGAGAGCTAAACGGATTGTAGGAGATCTGGTCAGTTTGGAGCTCTTGGGAGAATTCAGATGAAAACATTTTATGACCCATGACTCACCTCTGACACATTGCCTGTTACCAAAAGACTGTTATTCCTGATGGGGATGTGTGGGGCCCCGAAAGGGAAGTAAATCTGATCAGGGACCACTGACAAGTGCAGGCATCCTCTGGCCACCAGGGAGTTATTGTCCTCATATTTTCCTTTGGAAACTGGGTCATGGGCTTGGGGTCTTGGGATCTGCCTAGTTGTTTGTCCAGTTGAAAGCCTCGCTAATGTCTGAATTCTCCAGAGCATGTGCGTTAGTTGGCAGAAAAATAAACAGAACAACTACTACCATTTATTGAGTGCTAACTTCGAACTGGGCATTATGCTGAAAACATTACAAATATTTTACTTAACCCTACGGCAACCCCGTGAATTCCCACATTAATGATGAGAAAGCCGGGACCTTGGAGAACAGTCTTTTCTTGAGGTCATATAGCTAGTAGGTTGCAAAGCAGGCCTTTTAACTAACATCTTTTAAAAAGACTCCTGAGAGAGGGTTCCCTGGAATGTGCTAGCTTTTGGAAGCACTTAATGACCTAGAACAGAATATTAGGAAATACTCTGAGTCATATTTTGTATTTCTTCTTACCATTTTTCTTTTCTTGTAATTATGTGTGTATAATATATCTATAACACTATTTTTTTTTTTACTTCAACTGTTTTACTTCTTTTCTCCCTGCTATTTGAGGGAGAAAAGTTTGATGTACAAAACATTTTTTATTTCTGAATAAATTTGCAATGCAAGAGACTGGAAGGACTCTTGAAGGGCCAGTTAAATAGACCTAGAGGGGTACATTTCTAAATGAAACATTGTCTGTTTCACTTACATAGAATTTATTTTAATTTTAAGGTTTTATTTATTATTTTTAGAGAAGGGTGAAGGGAGAGAGGCAGAGAGGGGAAAAATATCAATGTATGGTTGCCTTTCACCTGCCTCCAGCTATGGACCTGGCTCGAGATCTGGCTTATAACCTGTTTATGTGCCCTGGCTGGGAACTGAACCAGCAACCTTTAGGTTCACAGGCTGGTACCTTATGCACTGTGCCACTAGCCAGGGCTCACTTACATAGAATTTAATGAAGACATTGCTGACTTAAATAACAATAGCTGCTATGTATTGGATGCCTATGATATGTTAGTATGCTAGGTATTTTAGCTAGATTATATAACTCTCTTTTCTTAGTAACTATAAAATAGGCTATTTTCTGTAACCCCCATTTATTATTCCATTTTTCTTTATAATTTAGTGAAAATAATATAAATGTATGAAAGCTTCAGGAAGAACTGATTTCAGTATTTACAGAGTAGTACACTTCCCCCCATTTAGAGGAAAAATGTTTACATTGGTAATAAAGGCTTCATTGCATGGAGAATAAAAGGTAGCTTTTTGCAGAAAACTAGTAACTAGCAGTTTGGTATATGTGCTTGTACAGTTGTGTGCGAGTGTTATGCATAAACATAAAGATGAAGCATTTTCTTTTTAAACAAAGTGGCTCACATTGTGCTTTTCCCCCCACATTGTCCATTTTGTTTAGCACCTTGTTTGTTTAGCATCTTGTTCTTTTGATGTTACATTACATGTTGTGATGTATCAGAATAGATTTAGCCATTTCTGTGTTGGTAGGTATTGGGCTGTTATCAGTTTTCTTATTTAAACAATATTTTATTGTTCAGGCCTCCTTGTAGATATGTGACTGTATTTTTTTTTTAAGATTTTATTTATTATTATGTTTAGAGAGAAGGGTAGGGAGAGAGGCAGAGATGGAGAGAGACATCAATGTATGGTTACCTTTCACCTGCCTCCTGCTACAGACCTGGCTGGAGACCTGACTTGCAACCTGGTTATGTGTGCTCTGGCTGGGAATTGAACCAGCGACCTTTGGGTTCAAAGGTTGGTGTCTTATCCACTGTGCCATCAGCCAGGGGTGTGACTGTATTTTTAAGAAAGCTTCTTTGAAGGAGACTTGCTAAGCTGCTGTATAGCATACAAATTTCCTTTCTTGGCAGGGGCTGGATAAAACTTCCAGACCACAGCAAACCACCATTCTTTTTTTTTTTATGTAAAGAATAGCCTATATGTTGGCTAAGTCCTTTGTTTTATTTTATTTTCAGCATTTTATTTAAAAAAATTTTTTTTAAAGATTTTGTTCATTAATCTTCAGAGAGAGGGGAAGGGAGAGAGGCAGAGAGGGAGAGAGACATCAATGTATGATTGCCTTTCACCTGCCTCCAGCTATGGACCTGGCTGGAGACCTGGCTTACAAGCTGGTTAGGTTGCCTTGGCTGGGAATCTAACCAGCGACCTGTGGGTTCACAGGCCGGCGCCTTATCCACTGCGCCACCAGCCAGGGCTCTAACCTGACTTGATATCTGAGTTGTGCAGCTACTCCGTGCAGCTGTACAAATCATACACCAGCACCGAAGCAGACTTTCATAGGCCGAGCTGGGTCTTTCTGTGAGTCAAACCTGACTGAGATAGTTGATAATCTGGTGATTCAACCTCCTTGCCCCATGCCTCCCAGGAAGGTTGTGAACGTGAGTTGCCCACACCAGTCCTGAGCTGTGGCCAGGGGCCAGATCCCTTGGAAAATGCCTCTTTAACATTGTATTCCACCCACCACCCAGCAAACCAGTGATGGCACCTAGAGGTTCAATCTTAGATTTGTCAGTCTCTAGGACCTTCTTCCTCTTTTTTTCTAATAGACTTGGGGAGCTCTTTTAGGTTCACAGCAGGTTTGAACCAAAGGCACAGAATTTCCCATGGATCTCCCTGCCCCCACCCACACATGCTGAGCTTCCCGGATAATCAACATCTTCCACTAGAGTGGTGTATTTGCTACAATTGGTGAGCCTACATTGAAACATCATTATTACCAGAGTTCTAGGGCCACTTTTAACTATACATTAAGGCTTACTCCTCACTTCTAGATCTTTGCTCGGTTGTTACAGATAGCTCACTCTACATAAAGTTGCAATGCCTTACCTCATTTTCTCTCTGGCACTATAGACTTGTTTTTCTCTATAGCACCTTTTAATATTTAACATCTGTATACTATATTTCTTCTTCTTTTTAAAATATTTTATTTATTATTTTTAGAGAGAGGGGAAGGGAGAGAGGCAGAGAGGGAGAGAGACATCAATGTATGGTTGCTTTTCACCTGCCTCCAGCCACAGACCTGACTGGAGACCTGGCTTGCAACCTTGTTATGTGCCCTGGCTGGGAATCGAACCAGCGACCATGGGGTTCACAGGCCAGCACCTTATCCACTGTGCAACAGCCAGGGCTGTATACTATGTTTTATTTTTTACTTCCTGTAGTTTGTAAACTCAGACGATGGCAAGTCTCTTTCCTTCACTCTCTTATTCTCAGTATCTGGCTTAGAGGAGATGCTCAGAAATATTTGTTGGCTCAGTGAGTAAATAAATATAAACAGGAAACTCAGGACCACTTTTTCAAGTTGGCACCTCTCAACAGCCAGACAGCCTAACCCTCTGCCCTCGCTCTTTGCCAGTAGGCCCCCAGGTGAATGGTTGGGCTGCAAGCACACCTTCCCAGGGAGGGTGGTGTGCAAGACTGCCATCCCAGACTCTTTGAAAGCCCTTATGCATTAGGAAGGTTAATTCCAAAATGAAGACCTATTTTATTGCTCACTTGCTGTGTGCCTACCCTGCATGCTGGGAGAAAAGTGAGAGGGCAGCAGATGGGGAGGGGAAGGGAAAAAAGGGTAAAAGGGAAGGAAAGAAAATAATGGAGGAAAAGGGAAGATAGAAAAAGAGAGAAAGAGAAGAAGTAAAAGTGTGTTTGAGAGAGGGAAAGAGAGAGAATAAGATGGGGGGGGGTGGAATTTGAGTTGGAAAATTTAGCAAACCTTTCTAGGTCCACTATAGCTGATTGAAGGAGTGACCACCTTCAAAGCGTGTTTGACCCTGAAACATGTCGGGGCCTACTTGTGTGAGTTTTAATTAGAACACTTGCAGCATCCATGTTTCTTTCTTTTAGGGAAGAAGAGAGGAGTGACAAATGATAGCTACTCATATAGGAACATTGTAGCCATCAAGTCAGTAATTTTCATTTCATAGCCGGTGAGATAAAAGACCTTATCAGGAGACAGAGTGGAGCTGAAGGACCATGGTTCAGTGTTTCAACCTCAGCCAAAAACATTAGCCCTCTTAAGCAGAGCGGGCAGCTATAATTGTTACAAATTTAATGTAGAGTTTCCATTTGTATCAAATAGTTTGTTGAATCTGTAGGAAGATAATTTAGTAACATATCCTATGCCTTAAGGATGTTTGATATAATAGAAACTAAAGCAAGTTAGGGTAAGTGCAGTAAATTTACAAACATACAAGAAAGGGAAAAGGAAACGGCTGTTGAGAGTGTTAACCATAGACAGAGGTTGTTTCTAAACATACACAAGAGAGTAGGAAGGCCATCTGCCCAGGTTGGATTAAAAAAAAAAAAATCCAGTACTGTTTGGAGAGAATGTTCAAGAAATGTTCAAGAAATGTTCAAGAAATGCCTTGGGGATTAATTAAGTACTTTTTATGAGTGGAAGTAACATTTTAAAATTGGGTTTTACTGGGACCCTCTATGTTATTTTATTAAGTGTTGAGCTCTTATGTAAAGATCAATGTTGACTCCCTTTTTCTTGACTGCTTTTCCTTTCTTCCTCCTGATTCTGATGAGGATGCTGACACAACCTATTATCTCAGGCAAATTACTTAAAACTGAGTTTTAGTTTTCTTGTCTGTAAAATGGGACATTAGTATCTACATTACTACTTACATTATTAGTATGTTTGTTGGAATGTGTACATGAAATGCCATTTTTAAAAGGGTTTAAGACCGTGCCTGGCATGTAGTAAACAGTGGGGAAATGTTATGCCTTTACTCCATCTCATGATAAACTTGTGTACGTTTTTTTTGTTGTTGTTGTTGAAATGGCTTTGAGGAGTAGCAGCTTTTAAAATTATTATTTATTTATTTTAAATATTTTATTTATTATTTTTAGAGAAAAGGGAAGGGAGAGAGTCATAGAAGGAGAGGGACATCAAAGTATGGTTGCCTTTCACCTGCCTCTAGCTACAGACTTGGCTGGAGACCTGGCTTGCAACCTCATTATCTGCCCTGGCTGGAGAATCGAACCAGCGACCTTTGGGTTTGCAGGCCTGCACCTTACCCACCGTGCCACCGGCCAGGGCCGCAGCCTTAAAATTAAGAGTGCATTTTGCCTTTAATATACGCTAGCTGATATATTAGTGCAACTTGAGAGTTGGTAAAGAATCATTCTCTAATTTAAATGAGAACTTTGAATTTTGTCTCCAGTAAGATTTCTTACAGGTTAGACATGCCTAGAGTTTACTTACGGACCAATGTTCACAAGCTGTTTCTCTTTCAGATGAACAGACTTGTCACTTTCCACTGACTGGCAGCAATGGCGTTCAGTGACAGAGCCAACAGCAGCAGCAACAGGTGACTGTAAATCCATAATCCAAAGATAAGATGATACTTAAATTTATAATCTATTTTTGAAAGAATAAATTTACTCCTTTTTATTTCTGTAACTATGAACTCTGATGCATGAAAATGTGTGAAAAGTTTAGCTTTCTCTTCATGAAGTCAGACCTATTAGACTGGCTATGAACTTTCTTTAACTAGTACTTTAAATCGAGTACAACTAATTTCTTTAACATGTGGATATTACATTAGATCTGCATCCTAATTCCCAGTGTTCAAGATACTGGTCCATATAGCACTGATTTGGGAAAATGTGCACATATTCAGCCAGTGCTGAAACAAATACTGTGATGAAATCCAGCTTATCATGAAAGTCTTGAAAGAGGAAATTCTGTCATCATTACAATTTCTTACTTTCACATTTTTCTGCTCGGATCTGCACATACAGTTAACTGTTTTCTTGCGTATACTACATGACCAGTGTTGATTGAGGGCTGCATATTCATTTCCTGAAGCAGTCACGAAGATTAGTTTCACTTTATAGCCAGGAAGAATTCTCAATATCACTGATCAGGGTTTAAAAAATACTATTAGATACCCAAAAACATATTAAATATGAGACATACAGACTCAAACTTAATTGATGTTTATTGAGTACTAGATGATGGTGCCTGTCCATATTGGATGTTATTCTGCATCCTCCGTCTCTGTTCATTTAAGAAACTCTCTATTACATACAGGTCCTTCTGGCATTGTCGTTAAGTGTGGTACACTATCCTCCCCCACAGGAGAAGGCAGTGACCCAGGCTGCAACAATCCACATTCTGCTAGAGCCTGAGGGTGGGGGATGGGCAGGGGGGACTGTTGTCATCTGTCTTTAGGCTTGTTCATCATGTTAGGCTACACATAAGTTTTTAATCTTTATGTAGTTAAATGTCTTGTGCTTTATGCATCCTGGTTTCGATTGTGCCCCTACTCTAAGACTTAAAATAATGTCATGTGTTCTCTGTAGCCCTTGAATGGTTTCATTTTCTTTCTTTCTCTTCCTTCCTTCCTTCCTTCCTTCCTTCCTTCCTTCCTTCCTTCCTTCCTTCCTTCCTTCCCTCTCTCCCTCCCTCCCTCCCTCCTTCCCTCCCTCCCTCCTTCAGTCCTTCCTCTTCTTTCCATTTAAATCAGAATTTGTAAGCTGGTTGCCTGTGGAATGGACCTGATGAACAGATGGGCTTTTGTTCAACCCCTCACAGTGTTCAAAGTGGTGTATCTGCCTGTGTTGTTTAAAAACCAATCTAGACTTCTACTTTCTCTTGAAAAATTTAAGGTTTAATGACTTAGATTGTGCCTGGCCATACAGAAACACTCAGACTTGAAGAGCTATTGCTCCTTTGGACAAGGCATAAGCTTTCTAATTTAGAACTTCCTGAGTGGTATGTCATCAGCACTTTCCAGGTGTGCTAGGACACTGATTCCCTTTCAGCCTATAGGTCAGCCAGAACTCCTGTCTCCTGCAGACATCTGTCATCTGTTGTGTCAGCTTGCCCCAGAGATATTTTGTATATATTTAAAACAACAACAGCAACAACAACAACAAAAGTTTGGAAAGCATGAGTGTTTTCTAGTTCATTACCATTCCCATACAACTAGGTTCACAAGTTTAGCTGCTTAGCCCTCTTAACTTGCCTGTGACTATGTAGTTTTTTGATCCATCTATAATTTTAGTGTGAAGTATGTGTTGTAAATTTCCATATTAATAAGAAAATGGAAAAGCCCAGGGGATGTTAGCAAGGCATTTTGTTTAAAGCAAATGGCTAGCCCATTGTTTTAAACCTAAGTTATTAAGTCATCTGTCTTTTCTTCACTGACTTACGTACCATATCCAAATTCCATCACATTCTTGCATCTATCGTTGGACTGTAGTTCCACTGATTGCTTCTTCTGGCAATGGTGCCATAATATTTTATTCTATTTTTACAGCTCCAAATATTCAAGCAGATTCTTTGACAATACTTTTCATTTTTAGAATTCTCATAGCTATTTATATCTGATTACATTTTCATGTATTTTCTGAAGTCTCTAGAAAAATCACTGTTGGCATTTTGATTAGGGGTCCCTTTGAATTCATCAATTAGAAAGCATTGAATTCTATACAATAATCAAACAGGGCCTTCCTACCTGCAAAGAATCTAAATTTTAGATTGGTGATAATTAAAGGGGATGGAGAAAATTTTCATCTCAATTGTAAGATTTTTATGGAGATCTGGTTTTTCAGAAATATCTAGTAGTTGACATTGTATCCAGGGTAATTTCTGGTAGAAGAATCAATTAAATCAGTATTATAAAGAAAAGGAAAAAAGGAAGAAAAGAAAGAAAGAAAAGTAAAAGAAAGAAGGAAAACAGAAAAAAGTTTATCAGTGGCAAGATTAAAAATATATTTTGTAGTCTATTATTTACATTTTCTATTGTTGCTAATTAAGTGGGTAATTGCCCTTTGTAGTAACATTCTAGCAGTTACAAAACTATTTTTATTATTTGTTACATTTATCTTTCCTGTTACTTCTCTCCCTGATGTGCTGCTTTTAATTTTAATACCCGTGCAAGTGATAAGCAAGGGGTAATCATAAATGGAACTCTGTTTTTAATATATACCAACAGCTCACTTGTTTGAATGCTTAATCATGATAGACTTTAATCTTTTAGTAGTCCAGAAGAAAACATCAAATTTATGTGGCACTGGCCCAGGACTAGCATACATTTTAAAGAAAACAGATGTGTATTGAGTGTGTAGCTCTGATCACTCAAACTAAATAGAAGTCTGAGTATGAACCCTTACTTTGCTTAAGGATCTCAGAAGTCATAAGCATGGACAGAATATGAATGTAATGTAAAGATAATATTTGTTTTATAACAAATATAATATAAGCCTATTATTTATAATAATAATTTCCAGATTTATCAGCATTAGACACTGTTGAATCTGAACTCACTTGTATTCCCCCTTCTTTTCCCTCCCCTTTCTTTTTCTCTTTCTAGAAATTGTTTTTGGGAGTATAACAAACTGAAAAGGGCAGACATTATTAGTACAGTTCAATGCATTTTCACAAAGGGAACACATGTATAACTGATCAAGTGATAACACGGTCTTTCCATAGCCCTGCCTGTCTCCTTTTTGCTACCACCTTCCTCAAAAGCTGGCACTATACTGACTTGTAAAACCATGAATTTGTTTTCTTTATTTTTGGATTGTACTTAAATATACTTATATAATATACTCTTCTAGGTTTTCAGTTTTGATGTTTTTATTTTCATATTTCATAAATTTAATGTCTTTAATGTTTAAAGATCTTTATAATGTAATCTATGTTAACATAATATATTATGTTATATAATTGATATTAATTATCATTATTAATTGTATTATATTTTTAAAATCCTCACCTGGGGCTATACAAGGCCTGGCCCAGAAGTATTGAGTCAATATCAATATAATTAAAACATTATATAGCTCAATACTTTCAGGATAGACCTTGTATTTATTGATTTGAGAGAGAGGGAGAAGGGGAGAGACAGATAGACACATGGATGTGAGAGAAACATCCATTGGTTACCTCCCATATACATCCTGGCTGGGATTGAACCCACAATTTAGGACTGTGCCCTGACTGGGGATTGACCCCACAACCCTTTGCTGTAAGGGATGGCACTCCAACCAATGGCACAGCCTGCCTAGGGCTAAAGTTTTGTTTAGTATAATATGATAATGTAATTATTCTCACTCCTTCATTTCTGTCTTCTACCCTTCAACTATTAACTCTGCTTTTAGTTTTAAATTGTTCAGGTTGATAGCACATTTTGGAATTATCTGTGTCCTTGCAAGCTTTGTCTTTAAATTGACAGTAAAAGTTGAAAAACCAATCATTATCATTTACATGATTTTTGAACAGGAAGCAAAGTAATATTTAGAACTTCAGTTCACCTCTGTGAGTTCAATGCCAACCCAAGTACCACTTGAAAGAGAAGGTTCATATTGATTAGGACAAATGAACTTATCTTTTGCTGAGTAAATTCTTCAGATGCATGCCACATTTTATTTTTTTATTTTTAAAGTATGTTTTATTGATTATGCTGTTACAGTTGTCTCAATTTCTTTTCCCTTTGCCCCCTTCCACCTAGAACCCTGTTTCACTACAGCAGTGCCACCTGCCTTAGTTCATGTCCATGGATGATGCATATAAGTTCCCTGGCTTCACCCTTTCCTATGTTATTCTTAACTTCCCCCTGTCTATCTGGTATGCACCAATTATGCTTCCTAATCCCTGCACCACTTCCCCATTCTTCCCCTCCCCATTCCCAGATGATAACCCTCCAAATTATCCCCATACCTATGATTCCGATTCTATTCTGGTTGTATGTTGAGTTTGTTTTTGTTTTTAGTTCTTTAGGTTCCATTGCTGATAGTTGTGAGTTTGTTGTCATTTTAATGTTCATAGTTTTCATATTCTTTTTTTTTTTTTTTTTAGGAACTCCTTTATAGGTAACTCTTCTGCGCTGCTTTAAAGATTCTCTTTATTTTTAACCTTTAGCATTTTAATTTTGATGTGTCTTGCTTGTTTGGGACTCTGTGCTTCATGGATTTGTATGCCTAGTTCCTTCATCAAATTAAGGAAGTTTCCTTTTATTATTTTTTTCCACCAAGTTTTCAATTTCTTGCTTTTCCACTTCTTCTTCTGGCACCTCTACAATTTGGATGTTGGTGCATTTAAAGTTGTCCCAGATGTTCCTATGCCTCTCCTTGTGTTTTTCAAATCTTGTTTCCTCATTCTATACTGGTTGACTGTTTATTTCTTCCTTATGTTCCAAATTATAGATTTGAACCCTGGTTTCCTTTACCCTTGGTTTTGAATGGATTTTCCTTTGTCTCACTTAGCATAGCCTTCACTTCCCTTTTGTGTTTGCTATACTTAAACATATGTGTCAAATCTGTGAACATCCTTATCACCAGCATTTTGAATTCTGCATCTATTAGGTTGACTACTCTTTGTCTGTTAGGTTGGCTATCTCCTCGTCACTTAGTTCTCCCGCTGAAACCTTGATCTGTTCCCTCTTTTGGGCCATACTTCTCTGTCTCTTCATTTTGATAGGCTGTTGTGTTTGCCTCTGTTCCTTAGGTAGAGCTGTCTCATTTGTTACATGGCAAGGGGTGGAGCCTTAGGAACTTGTCAGTGTAGGATGGCCTGTTACACCACATTGTGGTGCTGTATGGGCCAGTGTGGGGAAGGTCTGAGAAGAAACAGCGTTGCTTGCTCAGCACTTGCCCTTTTTCCAGGCACTCCCACTTCCCAAATGGAACTGGCGCTTCTCTAGCTGTTGCCCTGGCTGTGGTTCCCAGAGTGGGTGGGTCTGCGGATGTTCTAGGACCACGGGGGCCTCTAAGCAAATGGACTCTGCTGAGAGACCAGCAGTTTCTTTCTCCACCCCAAGCCCCACTGCTTTTCACAGTCAGAAGCAATGAGGCTTCATTTTCCCTCTCCGCTGGCACTGGAATTGTGATAGCTGTGTGGGCTGATGCGGGGAGCACCCACAGGTGCCACCCCCTTACTCTTTTAAATGTGTGACTGTGCTTTCAGCCTGCTGGCCACAGCCACTGTCCCGTGTCTCCAAACTGGGTCCTCTCTCTCCCATCTCCACCCCTACTCCCTATCTGGATGAGTATTTCTTCTTTATATCTTTGTTTGTTGGATTTCCATGCAGCTTGTTTTTCTGGAACTTCTGATTGTCTCTGATTTTGAGGTGGTTGTGTCCTTTCTTAGTGTTGGAGAGAGATGCAGGAAAGAGAGATGAGTTTCCATTTTGGCTGGAAATTCATGCCACATTTTAAATTGCTTCATCTATGAAAGGTGCTTTTTGTTTTTCCTGGAGTTTTCTGTTGTTGTTGTCAAATGATCTTCAACTGTAATATTTTCCTCTGAAGTTCTTCGCTAGCTGGGCACCCCACTCACCACTGTGGTGTCACCTATGGTGTCATGAGGGTGGTGGCTGTCGGCATCACAACCCACAAAACAGGGCCATCCCTAGAATCTCTTTAATGATTCCAGAGACTTTTGTAGCTAAAAATGGGTGCTACAGCAGCTGTTTGGGCAATGTTGACAGCTTCATCAAAAGTGACATTTATATTGTGCTTAATATTTGGTGGCTTCTTTCTGTCTCTTGGTGGTGGTTTGAGGGCTTTGATGATTACAGAGGCAAAGGGCACCACCTCAATCTGGGCCTGTCTGTTCTGAATGATCAGGTTCACTGTCATCTTCAGACCATTCTAATAATCACTGTTTTGGCGGTGTCATCACCAACTAGGGGGCAGACCTGGCACCGACTTCTAGCCCCACTGGTGCACCTCAGGTGTATGACGTTGATCTTGTTGGGGTCTGATTTTGGCAGCTGGTGGAGGGGGCTCAGATTCAGGCCAGCTGAAGCAAGTTGTGCCTTGGCCTCCTCCAAGCCAAAGACATAAAGTTTCCTGAAGTTTTTCATTACTTTTCTTTTTCTTTATTGAAAGAGAGACCCTGCCTTTTTGCAACTAACTCATCCTCTCTCTGCCTTTCTGCATGTATTCCTTGAAATTTTGCATTTTCTTCTTGGATTTCTGAAACTAAAATTAGGGGAAAAATTTTTTTTTTTCAATCACAGTTTACATTCAATATTATTTAAAAATTATTTATTAGAAAGTGTGTACTAAATCACATTTTTCTGAAATTGAGGCCAGGTAAATGAAGCCAGCAACTAAAGCTGGATATACTCGGAAAATTTTACTTGATAACTGGGGGAAAACATGTTAAGAATGAAAGAAATTTGATGTCAGGCCATGTCACCGGATTTTTGGGACATTATTTTTTTCTACCAATTAGGGTGGGCACTTTTGTGAATGTTTTTGGAGACCTGCTGATATGCTTTCTTAGTATTTGGGGAGATTTGAAGAATTAAATTGTGAGAAGCTTGAATCATATTATTATAGGTAGTCCTCCTTCCCAGGAGAGTCTGAAGTAATATGTAACTCTAATTGAGAAGAGTCCTCAATTAGTGAGGAAGCTACAAGGTGTTAAGCTGATTAACACCTATTATATAGGCAGATTCTTCTGTGTGTGAGTAAATCAGGGGCCTAACTTCCAGATGCTTCCTAGAGAAATTAACGTCTGGAGGCCATGTTTTCCTGAAACTGAGGTTGGCCTGGGCACGTAAATACTCCACACCTGCAGTTGTGAGCAGGGGAATTAGGGAGGTTTCCTGTATTTCCCAAGAAAGACATTTAGGCCTGATTTACAAGTGCGCAATAACATTTTATATATAGAACTCATTATTTCCTTTTATTTTAGAAAGTGATTCCAAGCTATTAAGTATGTCATTGTCATACGTAGTATAAGTTAGTCAGTTTGATAAGTTTAGAAAAGTATGATTTTAGACTTGTTATTCCAGACCTGAGGAAATCTTTTTTCAGAAATAGTCACTATTCAAAGAAACAGTTAAATTTTGGAAAATTTGGATTAAATGGTAGAAATGTTGAGTAACTTCACCAATAAAATCCACTTGATTTATTATCACGTATGTGATATGACAAGCTTGAGTGTGGGACTGGAGTAGGACACCTTGTGTTTAGATTTCTGACACTTTTGGTTAGTTGAGCAAATTACTCAACTTTTAAAGTCTCTTTCACAAGGGGATAGCCCTAACTGGTGTGTCTCAGCAGGTTGGGCACTGTCCTGCAGACTGAAAGGTTACCCATTTGATTTTAAGTCAGGGCACATAACTGGGTTGCAGGCCAGGTCCTCAGCTGGGAGAGTGTGAGAGGCCAGCTGATCAATGTTTCCCTCTCACATCACTGTTTCTCTCTCTGTCTTCCTCCCTCCTTTTCCTTCTCTCTGAAAAGGTAAATAAAAAAATTTTTTTGTTTGTTTTTTAATGGGGATAAAGAGAATAATGCATGTAAAGTGCTTATCACCAGGCCAGGTATATCATAAATCCTTAGTAAATTATTGAAGTGCAGTATTCTGGTGATGGTAGGAGAATAGTGGTTTTCAAGGCAGTACCTCCCTTAATTCTACTTAGAGGGGAAAAGCCTTGTTTAGAGGAGAACTCTGGATTGAAGGGATTCCTCAGTGAGCTACTCCAGGAGTAGCTTTCGGAGGAAGGTGACCGTTAGAGGAAACATATCTTTAAAAACAAAATGCAGTGTGTGTTCATTTGTAGGACATATGGATGCACTTAAAAGTTTCACTGTGGTCTGTTTTACATTACTCATTGGCTATGGTGTTGTCCTAAGTCACAAAGTATAAGAAAACACTGCTGCATAGTATTGTCTTTTCTATGAGCAACATAGTATTTTTTAAAATAAAACACTCTATTGGATATAATTTTTGTGCTCTTTTAAGTACACAATTTAATGATTGTTAGTAAATTTGCTGAGTTGTGCAACCATCTCTACAATCCAACTTGAGAATTGTACCCCAAATAGATGCAAATGCCTATTTCCTACCTTCAACTATAGGCAACATTAATCTACTTAACACTTTTGCCTATTCTGGGAGTTTCATATTAATGCAGTCATATATAATATGTGGTTGGTTGTGACTGAATTCTATCACTTAGCATAAGATTTTCAAGATTTCTCTATGTTGTAGCATGTATCAGTATTTCATTTCTTTTTATAGCCAAATATTCCATTGTATGGATATTTCAATGTTTTGTTTAGTATTCACCAGTTGTTGGACATTTGGTGTCCACTTCTAGGCTGTTATGGATAATGCATTTTCACTCATTCAAATGTGTTTTCATTCTTTGGGGTAGATATCTAGGAATGGAATTGCTTTCTTGCAAGGTAGATTTATGGTCAGAGTCATCTTTAGATTATTCTAAGTTTACAAGTCAGTGTGCCCATGGGCCTGTTTCAGATTTATTTGCATATAACTTTCTCTGCCTACAGCCTGGAATAGTCTTCTAACACTGAGAGTTGAAAGAGAATGAATTAATATTTATATAGCACCTTTAATAAAATGGACACTACTTCAGGCAATTGGCATTCTGTCATTTTAGGTGACACTTTGGTCATGATGGTGGATCAGAATAACTGTGAGCTGAATTGTTTAAAATGACACCCTCTTTGTAAGAGTACTAATTTTATACTATTCTGCTTTGGGGAAAAACTTTTCTTTTTTTTGGAGGACTTCAATTATAAATTGTTTTTCTTCTGAAGCTCTGGTAGCCAGCCTTGTTTGGAGTCTGGGGAACTATATTAGGAGAAACAGAATTTTAGTTCCAGTTTCCTTGTTTTTTAGAAGCATGGAGGATATTATTTCAGAATCTGAATTTTGTTTCTGTTCGCTATGAAAAACCTGTAAAGTGGTCAGGTTAGATGGTCATAGGCTTAACTGTACTGAAGGAAGAAAAAGCCTGGAGAAGTTAATAGCTGAAGTTGCAATCAGATTATAGGAAATCCTGGGCAACTGGTTTGCTTGGGTTGGGAAAATTTTTGATTGCTACACTAAATAACATTTAACCTGTGAAGCATTGCGCACTTTTAATTTCTGCTTTTGACCAACAGGTAATGGTGCCTTTTTCATAACCTGCAGTTTAGATTTGCCACCATTTTTATTGCTTTAAATTACTTTTAAAACAGTAGACATTAGATTGTGTATGTTTGCATTGGTAAAATGCTAATGGATAGAGCAAATAAGTCTTATTAAAGCTATTGAAAGCATGTTGTGGTCTGAGACTTATTAAAGAGAAGAGTGAGTCTGAAGAGGGAGAAAGAAAAAAAATCCTGAGCATTGTAGCAACAACATAGAATTAATTAATATTGGCCATGATAGTCTAATTTAGTGTAAACTTAATCACAGTTCCTCTCTATCTCCTTTTCTTCTTCATTTTAAAAGAAAGACTTTTTTTTGTTAGTTTATTATTTTTAGAGAGAGGAGAAGGGAGAGAGGCAGAGAGAGAGAGAGGGAGAGAGACATCAGTGTATGGTTACCTTTTACCTGCCTCCAGCTACAGATCTGGTTGGAGACCTGGCTTACAACCTGGTTATGTGCCCTGGCTGGGGAATTGAACCAGGGAGGGACCTTTGGGATAAGGGCTGGTGCGCCTTATCCACTGTGCCACCAGCCAGGGCAGAAAGATATTTTCTTATCATAGAAATAAACTTTAGTGGAAGTAGAGAGAATATTTCATTAACCTTCAAGTATACTTTCCCCAGACTTAACATTTTGTCACACTTTTCAAAATCAATTGTTACTTATTATTTCCTTTGCTGAAATAGTTGGAATCCCAGACATCTGTTTTTCACTTCTGCATACTTTATGTACATCTCCAAAAAAATGGTTATTTTCCAGCATAACTTCATACCAGTCTTCATACCTAATAAAATTAACATTTTGAAATTCATCTAATAGCTAGCCCATATCTAAATTATCCAGATTGTTTTAAAATTTCTATTAAATTTGTATAATCCTGGTTTAAGTGAACCATAGCATATATTCCATTAAGTTTTGT
Organism: Noctilio leporinus; assembly: GCA_004026585.1. NCBI lineage: Eukaryota > Metazoa > Chordata > Mammalia > Chiroptera > Noctilionidae > Noctilio > Noctilio leporinus. The sequence goes on along the minus strand of PVIW01005857.1, from coordinate 63,618 downwards.
CTCTTGAGTCTTAATCTAGAGCCTTTACTGTGTGTGTGTGTGTGTGTGTGTGTGTGTGTGTGTGTGTTAAGAGGGGTAGTGGGTTGAAAAAGCTGATTTGAATGTATGTTTTACTTTGTGGATTTGTCTGTTTTGCTTCCTCTGGTCCTGGTCAAGGTCATAGTTGAGGTCATGGTCTCTACTGATCGGTTGGAGTTGGGTTGGGGGTTAGTTGATTAGTGCATTCCACCTGGAATAATTTACCCTGCAGAGTAGGGGGTGGGCTTCAGCTTTTGAGAATGTCTATGAAACCGGAATGGCCAGTGTTGTGCTGCCTTCATCTAAATTCAGGGTAAAAGTTAATGAGATAAAAGCTGCAGTATTCTTCCATCTGTGTCCTGGGAGGAGGTCTCTGTGTCCAGGACTGTGGTCATCTCACCCTAGAGTATAAAGGCTCAGGTACCGTTTTGATTGTTTGCAGTCCTGACGCACAGGGTAGAACTGCTTGAGATCTCCTCTAGTCTAGGTGGGTCATACCTTCAGTTCCTGAAACAATAGCTTTTTTGTTTGTTTGTTTTTGAAAGATTTTATTTCTTTTTGGAGAGAGGGGATGGGAAGGAGAAAGAGGGAGAGAGAAACATCAATGTGTGGTTGGTCTGGCACCCTCAGCTGAGGACCTGGCCTGAAACTAAGTCATGTGCTCTGACTAGGAATCAAACCTGCAACCCTTTGGCCTGCAGGACTGCACTGAATCCACTGAGCCATGCCAGCCTTCAGTTCCTGAAATAATAGCTTTTTACATACATTGATTACTAAGCTATTAGCTGTGTCCTGAAACTAAAATTTTCCAACATTTGAGTCCCCCATCACCTGGAGAGATTTATAGTTGTCATAATTCAGTGGCTGGGGTTCAGCGATGCTGCTAAATGTCACAGCACACAGGATAGCCACCGAAAAGAATTTTCTGGCTTCAAACGGCAGTAGTGCTGAGGTTGAGAATCCCAGTGGTTCTGCCCTAGGTATTTGCTGCAGCATAGAAGTTAACTCTAAATCTTAGTTGGATTCAAGATAAGTATTTTTGCTAAAAATAGTTTAATTGTCCAACAGTGCTGGTGTTCTGCATTTTGATCTGGGTTTTGGTTACAACAGTATGCCACTTTGTGAAAATGCACGTGTGACTTTTTAAAGTCTGTCCTATTCTGATCTCTATCATTTACTTGGAAAAAATGTCTACTGCCATGTGCCTTCCTCTTTTTAACTACTACCACAGTTTTTAAGTACATTAAACCATCTTTAAATCATCCTTTCTTGTAAGCTTCCTTAATAATCAGTTCGTACAAATGTGAGAGACTAGGCAACATGGGGAATATGGCTGTCTTGTGACCTAATGTTGGGATGGCTGTCTCTGATGACCAAGTTAGAGGGCTGGTATATTCTTTGCCCTGGAGAGTTGCCCTAGTCCATAATGTTTGGCTACTTGCACTTTCTATGAAAGCTTAGCTTAAAGGAGGGAGGGAAGGAGTGGAGGGGTGAGAGAGAAAGTCCTTTTGGGTGGAATGGCTTGAAGTGAGAAGGCCATCATCTTTCGGGAGCAGTCGGATTTGGGAAAGGGGCATTTTGGGCAAAAAGAGCCAGCGTAAGTGGGGAATGGGGTTAGGGTGTGCTGGGAACCCTTGCCGGAAAGTTGTCTGAAAGCCAGCTTCTCTCCCCCACCTCTGATAAATCATTGGAAGGAAAGGCAATGAATTTTTTCCTGACAGTTTGTTCTTACCGGGGGCCAGGGCATTCGTTTGCAAATGAAAGGACTGCTGTTGGAGTCGTTGAGCTCACAATGAGCCCTGACTCTTTTCACATCAAAGTGTAAAAGAATCTCCAGGGGTGATAAATGGGGGCTGCTGGACTCATTACGTATAAACAAAGCTGAGGGATGACCTCTAAATTTTTTTTTAATTAAAAGAAAACAGGGTTTACTAGCGGTGAGCGTGGGGCTGCTCTTGGTTTGAATTTTGACTGCTTACAGTGGAGAAGACCTTTGTTATGGTGATCAGGAGGCGGCCACCATTCCCTGGGGTTTGTCCAGATTCAGCGCGGGATAAAGGCGCTCTGCCCGGGTGGCCCCGCAGGTATCCTGTGAGGGTGGAGAATGGAAGTGCGCTGGGTTCAGCTGTTCAGAACAGGGCAGGCCGTGTGAGCCCCGTTCCTCTGGAAGGACTGAGCTCCCCTGGGCTCCTTTCTCATCCAGCGTTAAGAGGAAAACTCCCTTAGTGTGCAGGGCAGAAAGAAGCCAGTTTTTAAATTCCTGGAACTTTGTAAAGAAGTCCAAAGGCTATTTGAAAGTTGATGTTTGAAGTTTAAAGTTAATATTCTTTTTATTTCTATAGTACAGGGCTTTGCATATGTGCAAAACCTTTCAAAATTACAGTATTTGAACACTATGTTCAGTGTTTATGCTGAAAGCAACACTGTTTACAGCATTTAGCACTTCACATTTACATCGAAAATAATACTGTTAAAACACTATTATTAACACTAATAATCTAGCATTTTATGGAACCAAGACTTAGACACTGCTCTCCAAATTTAGCCCTGCAATGGGAGACCCACCTTCCTTCAACTCCCTTCGTGATGTACTCAGCTCCCCATCCAGCTTACCTTGCCGCTTTTTCACAAGGCTTCTTCATTGCTGTCAGCTCAAGCCCTAATGAGATTTTAAACAGCTGGAGGTCAGAAACTGCCCTCTGTAACCTGAGTGGCACTTAGGAAGGCGCTGGGCACTAAAGAATTCTAATGTGTTTACTGACTTTCCAGATGTTTGGTAATCCCTTTCTGGGTGTATCTTCCAAACAGGTGTGAGACTTGGGAAAGGATCGAGGTCACAGTTGGAGGAGAGCCTGTCCCTGGAAAGTGGGTAGAGAGGCGCTGTCCTTCAGTTGACATGTTTTCAGATCCGGATAAGAGAGTATTCTATTTAAGGCCCTCCATTCCCTTGGTGAGAAGGGTGAGAACGTGGGAGACACTGCTGGCTGACATCGCTTTTGTACATTCGGATGCCAACAGCAGCTAATATTAAAAGAGCTCAGTGGCCAGATTTTATGCTAATAAGTATTGGATAGGCATGATCTCATTCCACCTCCCAGCTTCCTACGAGGCTGTATTTTGTACTTACAGATGAAAATACAGAATAGGCTGCATGACTCATTGGTGGTAGATGGCCAAACCACCTTCCTTCTGTCACCAAACCCAAGTCTTTAACACCTGCCCCACATGGTCTTGGCAGAGGCTGGTGACAAGGAAATACTTTCTGATCTCTGGTTTGAAACTCTGAGGCTAGGGCGAGAAGCCTTTGAGTTGACTGTTCTTTCATTTCAAAACGGAGGGATGCACCCTGCGGTGAGTTAGAACCTCCCTGGTGGGCCTCTCCTAGCCCTGTTTACCTTCACGGTGAGATGGTGTGTGCTCTCAGGGAGCACCTTGCTGTCTGAAGAGCCTGGTGCAGCTGCCAGGTGGTGATCCTGTCAATAAATCAAGCTCTCAACAGTTAGAGGTTGTAGCAGTTCTCATTTTCCATCATCTTTCAACATCCTGCCGAAGCTTACTTTCCGCCAGTGAGCGTTTAATGACCAAGATATGAAATTGTCCTTAATTTAAGAATGGAGGTGTTGATTTTCAGAAAGGACAAAGCAGAGAATATATCTTGTCTGAAAAGTACATTTTAACCTATGTGTTCCTCAGCTTGTAAAGGACCAGAGTTGAGAGCAAAGACAATGAATGGCGTGAGATGTGAGGCGATTTGGGACAGTTCTTCATATCATTGTTACTTTTCCATTTTGTCCTCAGGAACAGTCCCTACAGGCTCTCGGAGTCTCTGCCATTAAATTTTCCCCTGGAGAGGCAGCTGCGTTCCAAGAAGGAGAGTTGGCTTTGAAGTCAGTTAGACCTGGGCTTAAATTCTAGCCCACTAGGTTGTGTAATGCTGGCAATTTACTTAACCTCTCCAAACTCTACTTCCTGTATCTGAAAATAAGAATGATAAGAATTACATGAGATAATGAACTTAAAAAAAACCCCAGCTGAGTGCCCACACTAAATTGAAATTTAATAAACACAGGGTAGAGCAAAAGTAGGTTTACAATTGTAAGTATATGAAACAGTTTTTTTTTTTTTTTGTATTATTATTTATTAATTATTTTTTATACAAACAACTGAAAACCTAGTTTTGCTTCCCCTATATTTTCTTCCCTTTCTGTTGACCCACCTTTGATAATTTTAGTGTTCAGGGCCTGGGGAATTTGAATTCTGTGGTGTTCCTAAGTGGTCTTCCCAAAATCCCAGAATTAATAATAAAACTATCCTCTTGACCCGGAATGAGACTTTTCTCAGTTTCCTAGCCCCTCTTCCTCCCCCAGTCTATCAAAATTTTACTTGTCCTTCAAGGTTCTACCAAAATAACAGTCTCAGCACTTTTATTAAGTGTGCAAGACTACCAAAAGTTTGACATCACATAAATGTAACACAGTAACAAGGAAGAGCTTTCACAATGAAGTCTTTTAATACTGCCTTCACAGTGTGGAAATTGTGCTGCATCTACCAAAAGAGGGTCCTGTCTTTTCAAATCTTTAAGTGCTTCACCTCCAAAGCAAACTCCTTTGCATGTGGATTCATATTGCTCTTTACCACAAGATCATCTAGAGAAGAGCCATCACTGATAACAAGGTCATTGACTTGGTCTTGGATTCAGTCCATAGTTTGTGGGAGATCTTGAGCTCAAATAAACCATGCATGCATTTCTTCCACTTCCAGCATTTCTTAGAAATGGCATTTAATAAACTCTGCTTCTTATAACTCTTCTTCTATTTGTCTGTTAAATTTGTCTTCATCTTCCATCCACATGTACTCTGTAAATGGACTGTCATCTTCATGAGAATGACCATTAATAATCACACTTGCATTGATGATTTGGGGGCTAATACTGTTGCACTGGGACCTTTCATGGTTGGCATTGGTTGTTCGTCACCCAGTGCCTGGCCGCAGGGAGGGTAGCCAGTGAATTTGGTAGGCCTCTGAATTTTGCAGGCAGTGCCACTGCCCTGATGGACGCTGGACACTGGGCATGCTTCATCTGTGGCCGCCCTTCTCCGGTCCCCAAGTAATACCTCTTAAAACTAATCACCCAAGAAATTCACTGATTTTGTGTACTTCCATGTTTGCCATTACCTCTGCCAAATTTCAGATTTCAAATTGCCTTTCTTTTCTAAATTCACCCTTCAGCACCTGGTCTGCTATAATGGACTCAAAGCATTTCTCCTTTATAGTAAGTGCAGTGTTAACTGGTCAGGAGATAGCACTGCAGTACTGGAAGGACATTGCTGGAGTCAGGGAAATTCTCTTTCTGGTTGTGGTTGCTGCTTTTTCTTATTCCTGCTGTACACTGCAAGCATGCACTGTGTGTGTGTGTGTGTGTCCGTCCATATGTCCATGCATCCAGAGGTACTCTGCCCAGCAGGGTTACCCAGACCATGAAGTCCTTGGCATTTTGTAGCCCCTGCCCTGGTTCAGTCAGTGCAAACACTGGCATAGGCCTCCTGCCAATGGACAGAGGAGCCCAGCTCCCTCTGTGCACCTGCCATCAGCCTGGGCAGGCTTGCACCTGAGAACGTTGTTTCCTGTTGAACAGGTAGCATGGACCAGGGACAGGGAACTTTGCCATCCTGTGAGCTGCATTGTACCCTTGCCAATGACATCTCAACTTCAGTTTGGGGAAAGGACCCCTCTTCAAAGTTTGTCCTTTCTTGGGCACCGTTTAGAGCTTTCTTTATGTCTGTGTAGTTATTCCTGTATCATAATTTGATACTTCTAATATTAAACATCTGTTCACATTATTGGGTGGTTTCTTTCTCCTGATTAGACCTAGATTAATACAACCTCTAGTGCTTAGTTCCCAATATCATTGTTTACTTTACACATATGTTTAAGTTTAAACTTTTTTTTTTTTACACCAGAAGCCTGTTTAATCCTTCAGTATCATCTTTGTTTTGCCAATAACCAGCGATTAATGAATGATTGAGTTCGCTGCTGCTGTAGTTGTTACTGCCATAGAGAGGTCCAGGATAGATGATGGCTCTAATGGGTATTTATTTTCCCTTTCTTGGAAAAACAACCCAGAGTTTTTGTTCTATTATTCATGGGTTACCTTAGTGTTTCTGTGAAAGCCTGTAAACTGTTGAGGCAATTACTGTTGACTCAACTGTTAAAAACCTGCATTTTAGGGCCTGTATATAAAGTCTTCAGAATTGTGTCAACAGGATTTACTGCTACCTATTTGTCTTCATTGACCTTTTAAAACAAATTGCTTTTGAGTACAGCAAGCCTTATAGCCAACGGTGCTTAAAAATCACCTGTAGTTTAGTTTTTAGGCTAATTTGTCAATGTCATCTCCCAGTGGCTTTTTGTGTGAGTGCGTCTGTTTGCACCAGAATCTTAGGTTTGGGTTAATGTTCAGGTTCTACACACATACTTGCTAAGCCTTTCCTCTCACCGACCCATGAGAAAAGAGGAGGCATGAAGGATATAGCCCATAGGGGGAAAGTTTTATTTTCATTTAGCATTCTAAGCTGACATCTAGGAAAGCAGAAAAGAAGGAATGTTGCCTGTCTCTTGAAGATAGGTGCTCCATTATGACTGATAGAAAGGAAACGTTGATACTTGGATCATTATGAGACTCATGGGCATTTTTGAATCCTTACCAGTGGTTTGGTTCATCCAGTCTGCTGTTTGACCCTTTAAGACATTATGATTAAAGTTTCTGCATAAAGCATATGACTTCCCTTCCCAAAGCCTGACCCCCTCCCTCAGTGCTGTGTGTCATTCGTTGCTCAATTCTTTGCAGTCCTCCCGCCCTCTACCCATTCCCGTGACTTTTTACACTGAAGCAAGATTTCTGTCATTAGGAAGATAGAATACATTAAAACCCCCAAGCTGAAAAATGAGAAGGTAATTTCTATGAAGAAAATTTTGTTGTTTTCTTTTTTCAAGAGGATTCACACCTGGCAGCTTTAGAATCAGGGAGTTAGTTCAGTGTGGTATTTTTAAAATGTTGCCCCAAGTGTGCTATATCCTCCACACCTCCCTGAGGTAACAGTTTCTGTCACTAGGCTCTGAAGTTTCCCTATGCTCATTTTGCTTCTCTACTTTAAAAACTTCCAGGGCTCCCTATCATCTATAATTGAGAGTTGGATTCCCTTAATGTGGCACTCAAACCCTCCCTCCCCTGGACCTCAGCCATTTCTTCAAGTCTCATCTCCCAACTCCTGTCCTTCCCCCCAACCCTCATGCCTAGCTGGACAGAAGTTTTCATAAGTCCATATTCAGGCTTTTGTCTTCCAAGTATGATGCCTCTGCATAAAGTATGCCTTTTCCCCCAGCTCTGCTTTATTCATTCTTGTACCTGTCAGAGGAGTGCAGAGCTTCACAGGAGAATATAGGACTGGCACTGAAATGCAGATTTGGAGAATAATCAAGGAAGACTTCTTGGAGGGGAAGGTTGCTAGGCAAAAAATCAATGCATGTTTAAGAGTTAATCAATTGAAAAAGTTGGCTGATGGGATGGGGAGAAGAAAAAAACATATTCCAGGTCAAAGTGAAGATTTGGGTCAAAACAAACAAACAAATGAACAAACAAACAACTAAACATAGGGCCCTTTTGAGGAACTGAATGAACTTTAGCATAGCTCTGGAGCATAGAGCACCAGCCTAGGAAATGATCTTGTGGGTCATACTAATTTATGGGACATTTAACTTGATAGGTAAGGGAATGAGGAGCCATGAAAGAATTTTAAGTAGGTTAATGGTTGAAATGAGTTTAGTAGGTCATCTGTCAAATAGAGGATGAGTATATTGGGCAGGATTAGTAGCAAAAAATGCAGCTGGGGAACTATTGAGTAGTCTTTGGGAGAGTTGGAAATAACTAAATGGCTTCTGGACTATTTTGGGGAAACAGTGAAAATCTGTAGGTAGGTTGGATGTAAAGAATGTATAAAAGAGGAGGGTCACAGACAATTCTTCATCATTTGGCTTTGTGACTAGGAGATACTGTTGTCAAGATGGGGAAGTCTGAAGGTGGGACAGGTACTTTTGGAGAGAGTTTTGGTTTGTGATACCTCTGAAAATCCTGGCAATTGGTTACCTAAGAATAGAGCTCATTGGGGAAAGCTTGAGATACACATTTATTCAGTAGAAATTAAATTGCTGTTGTACATGGCATTTCCTTAGGAGAATGAGAAGATGAGAATGCTAGGGAGAGGAAACAAGTAGCAAGAAGGCTCAAGAACATTGAGAAGGAGCTGCCTATAAAGGGAGAGAACCAGGAGAGTATTGCCTGGGGGGTCAGGAGAAGACAACACAGACAGAGTGGTTCAGAACTTCAAATGTGGTCCAGTTACTGGTTCAGTCACCTCTTCTGTGACACTTCCCCTCTCACCCTCAGGTAGCAATGGTCTCCTGCTTCAAAGAGACCATCTTTTATTATGACACTCCTTTTTTTTTTTTAAAGATTTTATAATTTTTAGAGAGAGGCAGAAAGGGACAGAGATATCAATGTATGGCTGCTTTTTATTTGCCTCCAGCTATGGATCTGGCTGGAGACCTGGCTTGCAACCTGGTTATGTGCCCTGGCTGGGAATCGAACCAGCCACCTTTGGGTTCGCAGGCCGGCACCTATCCAATGTGCCACCAACCAGGGTGACACTTATTTTCTTAAGTTGCTTTTATGTTTATGTTCTTTACAAGAGTCCATCATTGGACAACTGATTAAGAGCTGCCACCTTTGTTTCTTCAAAGACTGGCAGCATACCTGTACTTCAGATATTCAGGTAGTCAATGGATTGATAAATTAAACAATTAAAAAAAATAAGTGTTTGTACTCTGACTGGTGTGGCTCAGTGGATTGAGTGTAGCCTGTGAACCAAAAGGTCACCAGTTCGATTCCTTGTCAGAGCACATGCGTGGGTTGCAGGCCTGGGCCCCATAGGGGTGTATGTGAGAGGCATATGATTGATGTTTCTCTCCCTCTCTTTTTGCTTACCATCTTCTCTCTCTAAAAGAAATAAATACAATCTTAAAGAGAAAGAAAGAGACAGAGTGATTTGCCAGATTTTTTTCTCTCTGGATTTAGGATTTTAAAAAAATCAACATTTCTTCACTCACAGTGGCAGAAGTGTGACATTTTGACTGTGCCTTACTGTTGTGACAGGCGAAGACCTCAGGCCCAACACTTTTGTGATCTTCCATAGGGGTCTTACACTAAGGGTATATGGGAAATGGCAGCTCTTGTAAAAATAAACTGGTCTGTGGGTGGTAGTAAGCTGAGGGCAAAGATTTATGAGCAACATCCTGTTCTGAGATCACTGCTGGGGACAGAGGAGGGGGAGAAACTTCTGTATAAATCATGAGGGCAGCTCAGGAAATAAAGCCTGCCATCGGAGGGTCTCCAGGGCACCCTCTGAGGATCTCTTTTGTATAACACGTGGCTGAAGAAGAATAGGTAGGTGATACTCTGCTTACGTCTGTGTGCCGATCAGTACTGGGTTGTGGTAATCATTGTTTCCCAAGGGGAAAAATGAGCAGAAGCAGAGAATGGCACAGTGGGCCCCAGAATCATCTATAGTTTTATAAATGCTTGCTGAACCAGGAAGAAAAAAGGAGAGTGAAACCCATTTGGTGGGGGGCAAATGATTGTGCTCATTGGTATCAGGTCTCACGTGGTACATTCCCGCAAGAAGGCCTCCCGGTTCCGTCATGAATCCGCATTGATTTCTACTCTAGCTCATGGTGGAGGAGATCCTGATGTCTTGTCCAGAGGATGAATTAATGGGCCTGAGGGGTTTTTTTGTTTTTGTTTTTGTTTTCATTAGTTCTTGGTCTTTTCAAATGAAAGACATTTGAATCAGTGCATCAGTAGGGGATTAGATTCTACATTAGGGTATACCTACAAAAGAGAGTTAAATAGCTATTGAAAAGCACAAGACAATGCTGTATGAATCTACATGACATGATATTGTGTAAAATCACAGAAGAGAATCAAAAGTATACCCTGTTTTTATGGGTAGGAATATGGAGTTATATCTGTCTAAACAAACATAAAATGTCTCTGAGAGATATTTACCTATCAACCTTTGCCAACTTAATTTGCTTGGAAATAGAATTATTTGGGACACTTAGTAGGATTTTATTTTTTAAATGTATACACTGTAGGGTAGTATTTTTTCATGAGTTCCACGCATTAATTTCAGACTTAGCTTTAAGTTAATTAAAATAAAAACATATCTTAGAATATTTGAGAAAGTGAAGGAGTGATTCTTTTTTTTTTTTTTTTTTTTTTTACTTTAAAAAAACTTAAGGCCCTAGCTAGTAGCACAGTGGATAAGGCACCAGCTGGTGAACCCAAAGGTCTCTGGTTTGATTCCCAGCCAGGGCTCATAAACAGGTTGCAAGCCAAGTCTCCAGCCAGGTGTGTAGCTGGAGGCAGGTGAAAGGCAACCATACCTTGATGCTTCTCTCCCTCTCTCCCTCTCTCCCTTCCCCTCTCTCTAAAAATAATAAATAAAATCCTTATTAAAAAGTTTATTGTTGTAGTATTACATTCATTTTCCCCTCATTGCATCCCCTTCCCTACCTTCCCCATTCCCCCTCCCATAGTCAGTCCCACATGTTATCCATGTCCATAGGCCATCCATGCGACTTTCTTGACTAAACTGCTCGCCGCCTTTGCCTCCTTCTTCTCCCCCTTCCCCTTCCCCCTCTGTACACTGAATATCTGTTCCTTGTTTCCATGCCTCTGGTTCTGTTTTGCTTTTTAGTTTGTTTTGTTCATTAGGTTCCTCTATTGGGTGAGATCATATGCTATTTATCTTTCACTGGCTGGCTTATTTCACTAAGCATAATATTCTCCAGTTCCATCCATGTCATCGCAAAAGGTAGGAGTTTCTTCATTCTTTCTGCTGTGTAGTATTTCATTGTGTAAATGTACCAAAGTTTTTTGATCTAATCATCCACTGATGGGCACTTAGGCTGTTTCAAGTGCTTGGCTATTGTCAATAGTGCTACTATGAACATAGGGGTGCATAGGTTCTTATGAATTGGTGTTTCAGGGGTTTTTCAGGTATAATCCTAGCAGTGGAATTGCTGGGTCAAAAGGCAGTTCCATTTTTGGTTTGTTGAAGAAATTCCATACTGTTTTGCATAGTGGCTCCACCAGTTTACATTCCCATCAACAGCACACTAGGGCTCTCTTTTCTCCACATCATTGCCAACACTTGTTGTTAGTTGATTTGTTGATGATGGCCATTCTGACAGGTGTGAGGTGGTATCTCATTGTGGTTTTAATTAACATCTCTCTGATGGTGAGTGATGTTGAGCATTCTTTCATATGCCTATGGGTCCTTTGTATGTCCTCCTCAGAAAAGTACCTAGAAGTGATTTTTTATTCTGCTATTTCCTTAAGAAAATTAAAACATCATTCATTCACTTATCAGTCAGTATTTGTGTTCCTGTTGCATTTCAGACATTGTTCTATGGAGTGAGGATATAGCAGGAAAAAAAAAAATTGGACCCTCCTTTTCTGGAGCTTCTGTCCAGTGTAGGGGTAGACAGGAAACATGTAACATGTCAGGGTTACAAAACAGGGTTAGTACAGTTAAATGGTGTCAGGTATATGAGGGAAAGGTATGCTAATTTAGATCTAGACAGCAGGAAAGGCCTGTCTAATAAGGTTGTCTTTGAACAGACCTGAAGGATGTGTAAGCCAGAGGGATTACTAGAGGTAGGCGTGGAGAGATGTGGGTGTGCAAAGGCCTTGAGGCAGTGTGTGCTTTGTGCTTTAAAGACACAGTTAAGCAGCCAGTGAGGCTGGAACGGTGATGAGGGGGAGAATGATTGGGATGAGATTCCAGAGGGCTAACAGGAGGCTAGATTATGGGGGGGTCTTGTAGGCTATTAGAAGTTGTGGGAGTGAGGTGGAAAGATATTAAGAGGGTTTTGACCAGCGGAGTGGCACTATTTGAATAGCCTTTTAACAGTCACTGGGGAAGTTTTGTGGAGTTTACACTGTGGTGGACAGGAGCAAAAGCAGTTTAGGGGAAGCTGTGCAGGGGATTATTCTTCCCTCTCATTTCACAAATGGAAGTCAAAGGTTCGTCAAAGGTTTGGTACAGGAACGTGAGGCATTACAGTAAAAGCCATGTTCAGTTGAATTTCCTGGTTGCCCTTCCTGCTCTGTTGTCCAGATAGGGGTATCTAATCTCAAAATTTCCATTTTTTAGCATGTTATTTTTAATAGCTAGATCTCTGATGAATTATGAACATGGTCCATGACATGTATAGAATATCCAAAGTGACTAGCCTCAATTCTCAATTTATATGCAGATGTTACTTCTCATGTGTGACAGTTTCTAAAATTTTGGGTCAGCATGTAAGGGTCACTTTTTCCATGACAGGGATAGAATGCACCCACACATTCAGTTCTTGTGTTGCCTGCAGGTATTAAACAGTGTTTAGTTTACCTTGGAAGTACCTATACCTTGGGCGTGCATTGACTTTAAGGGTGTACTTGTTGTCCTGACTGATGTGGATCAGTTGGTTGGCGTTGTCCCACAAGGTGAGAGGTCGCAGGTTAGGTTTCCAGTTGGGGCACATGCCTGGGTTGTGGATTTGGTTCCTGATTGGGGCCCATGTGGGAGGCAACGAGTCAATGTTGCTCTCTTACATTGTGTTTCTCTCCCTCTCTTTCTCCCTCCCTTCCCCATCTCTAAAAAGAAGTTAAATCTTTTTCATTAAAAGGGTACACTGTCTATCATAAGGCTGGTGAATTAAAGAGTTGACTTCATCAGAAGCTTATCAAATGTTGGCTGTTTGCAAAGCAGTAGTCTGGAACACTCTTGGAGAGCTATATGTAATATAAAGAGCAATACGTACTATGACTTGAAAGAGTTTACCATCTGTTGGGTACAACAGGCAAAAGCGTTCATGTTACAGAGTTGCAAGGTGATATGAAGTATGGAGGAAGTAGAGAGGAATTATGAGTTGGGGCATGAGAAAGGCTTCATGAATGAGTATTGAAGTTTGGAGAGGAGCAGAAAAGACAATTTCATGCTATGGGACAGGCAGAGGGGTGACATGGATGTAGAGGATGATCTGTTTCAGCTAATTTAAAGCATTTTCAAGGGGAGAAGAGAGAGGCACTGAGTAGAGTAGTGCCATCCCACCTAAGCCTGGACTGTTGTGACAGTTTGCTGCACTAGCCACTGGCCACGTGTGGCTGTCGAGCACATGAAACGGGGCCAGTCTGTATTGAGATGTGCTGTAAAGGGGCTTTGTGCCCAGATTTCCAAGACTTTGAAGAAAAGCGTAAAAATCTCATCAGTAACTTTAAATTGATTACAAGTTAAATAATGAAGATACTTTTGGATATATTGGTTTTAAATAAAAGATTATTAGAATGTATTGCACCGGTTTCTTTTCTTTTTTTCTTTTTAAGATTTTAGTTATTATTTCCAGAGAAAGGGGAAGGGACAGAGGCAGAGAGGGAGAGAAGAATCAATGTATGGTTGCCTTTCACCTGCCTCCAGCCACAGACCTGGCTGGAGACCTGGCTTGCAACCTGGTTATGTGCCCTGGCTGGGAATCGAACCAGCGACCTTTGGATTCACAGGCTGGCACCTTAGCCACTGTATTACCAGCCAGGGCTGGTTTCTTTTTTTAAAAAATTTTTTTTAATTTTAATTTTAATTTATTTTAGAGTGGGTGTATGGAGGAAGAGAGAAGGAGGTATGGAGGGATTGTGGGGGTTGATTTGTTGTTCCACTTATTTGTGCATGCACCGGTTGATTTTTATCAGTGCCTTGGCCTGACCGAGGAACCCACAACCTGGTGTATTGGGCCAACACTAAAGAACCCGGCCAGGGCTTGCACTGGTTTCATTTTAATGTGTCTACCAGCAAATTTAAAATAACATTTGTAGCTCCCATTATGTTTCTATTGGTCATAGCTGATGTCAGGTATGGCCAGTAACCCTAGAAGAGGGAGTGAACGTAGGGTGAAGGGAAAGGACAAACACGGATGTAAACTGGGGACGGAGAGTCCCAGCAAGTACCCAGTTGGAGTGGGAGAGGCGGAGAGACACCGCGGAGGCTTCTGATCTCGGTGTCGAAATTGCTTTGAAGGAATGTGCTGCTGCACGCAGGCGGCGGAGGGTGGGGGACAATGATGATTTCATTTGTGTCCCGTGGCTCACAGGCTGTACTCTAGGAAGATTAATTTGGCAGCAAAATGTGGAGCTTGCAGAGGCTGGAAGTGGGGAGACCAGTTAGGTTGGGTCCCAGGCCCATCACACGTGGGCGCTGCAGCCTCTTGGAGGGGGTGGGGTGAGAGCATGATGCATTTGTACTATAGAAATGATCTGCAGAATTGTTTGGTAGCTTATGCTGAATTTTACATTGGGCTTCCCAATTCTGCCTCAAAAGGTCCCTGAGGGTTTTTGTTTCTGTTTTTGTTCCCCCTCTTAAGTTACCACACTTCTATAGTAAAGAGAAAGGGAAGTAATGGACAAGTTATGATATGGCCAAAAGCTTTTAATGCAACTATTTTACACTAGTATAGAAACCTGCATTTTAACTTACTTTTTCTGGTAGCAGATTTATTTGGTCAAGAGAAAGGAAGAATCCAAATGGCAGATTTGCTGAGCTTTATTTTCTAGAATCAGAATTATGACTAAGAAAGCTATTTTGAAAGCCCTCATTTTCAAAAGTTGTTTTTATTCATTCATTCAGCAAGTACTTACTGATCAGTTACTAAACCTAGTGGTACATTACAATCAAGGGTCCTTGTATTTAATCAGGGATATAAACACAGATAAATTAAATTATGAAACTGCATACTAAATGCTGCAATGGAAGTGTCAATAAAGTATTACAGAGTTCTGGCTGGTAGCTCAGTGGATTGGCGCTGGCCTGTGAACCCAAGGGTTGCTGGTTTGATTCCCAGCCAGGGCACATAACCAAGTTGCAAGCCAGGTCTCCAGCCAGGCCCCCAGCTAGAAGCAGGTAAAAGGCAACCATACATTGATGTTTCTCTCTTTTTCTTCCTCCCTCCCTGCCCTTCTTTCTAAAAATAATGAATAAACTTGTTAAAAAATTAAATAAAGTTTTACAGGATTGTAGAAGGCGGTAATATGTCCTAAGTAAGATCTTCCTTGTGAGAACCATGGTTATTCGGGGGTGGGGTGGGGGGGGTGGGGTTATTTTTCACTTTCTTTTGGGGTTTTTGGGGTCCACTGTTTTTGCTTAAAGCAGTGCCATGGCAGAATTCCATCTGTCTGTTTAGATGTTGTCCTACTTAAAGTTTTGAGTTTGTGTGAATGCAGTGACATATTAAATATAATCTCCTTGTGGCTGTTCCACCATTATCATTTTGGTTACTATGAAGCTGCTTTTCTTCTAAGATTTTCAGTGCAAATGAAGATATTAAAACAAATGCCATCAAGAATTACTGATTTGTGATTTCCTGACAGGATGGTATTTCTTCTAATTAACTGTTTTCCTATAAAAATACCTTAAAGGCTAAGTATGTGGAACCACAGGAAAGCATTTACTATCCACTTGAAAAACTAGACATAATTTTTGGTCACATGAGTTAAATGCAAAAGGGACTTTGGTGACTAGTTTGCTTGCAGGTCATGCTGCAGAGAACAAGCTGTGAGGCTGTGGTGTGGGCCCTTCGGCCTTTCTTTCTGGCCTCAGATCCCAGGCACTCTTGCTTTTGCTTTTGTCTTCTCCATGCTATTGATATACTGCCTGTGTTTTCACAACAGCTTCCAGTTCCCTGTACCTCAAGCTAACTGCTGCCTCCTCCAGCCTCCTCAGTTTTTCAGAACGATCTTTCTAAAACTACCTGGTTATGAAACTGCTGGATCATTGCTGCCTGAAGAGAAATATTGCAAGTGTCTTTGCAGCCCAGTGTGCACTCACTTCCTCAGATGCTGCCGACTTCTCTCTTGGATTCCCTGTAATGCAACACACGCTTTCACTGTTTTCCCCCAAAAGCCACATTTTCCCATGCCTCTCTGTTTCTGACCTTATTGGCCGCATGCCTGGAATGGCCTTTCAACAGTACTTTGTTTTCCTGGGGAAATCCTATTTATCCCACCTTCACCTTTATTGGTTTCAATTCAACAATCATTTATTGAGGTCTTTCCATGCACTCTTATGTTGGGGATATAAAACACATCAACACAGTCTTTTCCCCTGGCTGGGTAGCTCATTTGGTTGGAGTGTTGTCCCCATATGCCAAGGTTACAGGCTTGATCCCTGGCCAGGGTACATGCAAGAATTAACCAATGAATGCATAAATACATTTACTGATTTCTCTGCCTCAAATTTTTTTCAAAGTCTTTTTATGGAGCTAATAGTACAAGAAGACAGGTATAAAAATATGTATTAATATTCTTATATATATGTATATAAACTAGGTTTAGGTGTTGAAAATATGATGGCAAAACAGACAGTTATACTGCCTGTCCCCATGAAGGGTGTATTATTTTGGGGGAGCACAGATACCAAATTTTAAAAATTGATCTGGGAGAGGTAATATGAGTGGGGGAAAGGAAAATTGTTTGATATGAGAAAGCAAGTAACCTGAGAGGGGAGGAAAATCAATTTTAGATTAAAAAAAGGTAGGGGGAGGCCTCTCTGAGGAAGCAACATTTTAAATTTTGATTTATTTTTAGAGAGAGGAATGGAGAGAGAGAAGAGGGTAGGGACAAACATCAATGTGCGAGAATACGCCAATTGCTGGTCTGCAACCCAGGCATGTGCCCTGACTGGGAATCAAACTGGGGACCTTGTGGGTCACAGGCCACCACTCAATCCACTGAGCCCAGCCAATGTAGGAAGTGACACTTTTAAAAAGACATTTAAACAAGGAATTATACCATGGTAAAGCATTATAAAGGTTAACTATCATAGCATGAGTATAGGAGACCTAAATGCAGAAATGTAAGTGTAGGCCCTGGCTGGTAGCACAGTGGATAAGGCACCAGCCTGCAAACCCAAAGGTCACAGGTTCGATTCCCCAACCAGGGCACATGTTTCCAGTCAGGTCTGTGGCTGGAGGCAGGTGAAATGCAACCATACATTGATGTCTGTCTCCCTCTCCGCCTCTCCCCCTTCCACTCTTTCTAAAAATGATGAAATAAAATCTTAAAAAAAAAAAAGAAAGAAAGAAAGAAATGTAAGTGCAAATGCAGGTGAGCAGCTACAACACAGTATGATAAATTGAGTGATACAGGGATGTAATAGGGTACTTTGATGGTAAGAGGGACACGCAGTTTTTGTTGCCATGCAGTGGAAGGGCTTGGTAAGGGGCAGCTGAAGGGCTATCCATGCAGAAACATAGAGGTTTAAAACAATTTGTGTTCACAGTTTATTTATTTCTAAACCTTTTTTTTAAAAACAGATTTTATTTATTATTTCCAGAGAGAGAGGAAGGGAGAGAGGCAGAGAGGGAGAGAAACATCAATGTATGGTTGCCTTTCCCCTGCCTCCAGCCACGGACCGGGCTGGAGACCTGGCTTGCAACCTGGTTGTGTGCCCTGGCTGGGGAATTGAACCAGCGACCTTCGGGTTCGCATGCCGGCTTATCCACTGTGCCACCAGCCAGGGCAGCGTGTTTGCAGTTTAAAGTAGTTTGGTGTTACTAACATTTTGCAGTGCCAGGAACCCAGAGGTGGCAATGAGGCAGAGAGGTGGGTGGTCAAACGGGGCCTCTCAGCCAGAACTGGGCTCATGTCTCAGCCTCAGGAATCCTCGTGCCCAATATCTAGGACAAAGTTTTCTTTAAAGCAAAAGAGAGACAACAACAACAACAACAGCAGCAGCAGCAGCAAAAACAACCTTGCTGTGCCTCTGTTTTCTTACCTATAAAACTGCGATAGCACTGTCAGGCGATTGAAGTTAGAGGCGCAATAGCCAGCTGTGGGAATGTGCGGCCAGAGGAGCGCAGTGAAAGTGAACTGACATACATAAGTAAAATTACATAAATTAAACGTACAAAGTGTTCAGAACAGTGGCCAGTACGTAGCAGGTGCCTACTGAGTATGGCCGGTGGTGGCTGTGGACCTCGTAGTGGGTGGAAAGACCTTTAGGGACCCATGAAGGCTGATTTGCAGTGGAGGGACTCGGCCATGCTTCCAGTTTTCAAATCTCATCTTGGAGCGCGTGTGAGCCAGTGTGTTGCAGGTAGGGTGCTGGAATTAGATGCTCTAACCCCCTCCCCTGTCCTCTGCATCGTTCCTACTCCACCTGTTTTTCCACATCATGTTATCTGCACGGTGGCATGTTTTCATTGTATTTTATAGTTTGTAGTATTTTATAGGCCGTGAAGGCCTGTGTGGTAGCTAATCTTCTTTACACGCCAGTACCAACAGTAGTGCCTAACCCTGGCACGCACTGGGTGCCAGAAGTGTTTGTTGAATTTATTTGAAAGGTTAGCTAGGGAGTTGCCCTAACTTATAATTCAGGAGAAAGGCCCTCCCATGGAAAAGTTTGGGCATGTTGCTGTGGGAGGGTGTTTTCAGTCTTTCATACACCAAGTATTTATGGAGTGCCTACTGCACATGGTGCCACCGGGGATACAAAGATGAATCAGCCATGGACTCTGCCCTTCATTGTGTGGACTCTCACAGTCTTAATTGTGGGTGTACGGGAAAAGGTAAATGACTGCTGATGAGTTTAATGAGTCCTAAGCTGTGACCTGGTTTAGTTGTATTGGGGTTTTTGTTTAGATATGTAATTACTTCTTACTTGGATCAAAGAATCTCAGAATTATTTTTTTAATGATGTCTCATGGGTGGTACTTATTTCTCATTGTTACATTTCATTTTTATATCATGACAGAGTCTGCTTAGTAAAGGCATGGTATATAACATTTCATTATAAGTCTGCTCATTTCTCAGATTTTAATCCTGAGTAGAAATGATTCTGCTCATGTGGTCTTCATCTTGGACAAAAATACCTTTCTGGGCTCTTGTTCTTGGATGTACTTCATAATCCGTGTGGAGCATTAGTTTTTATTAGTTGCAGGTTTTTATTACAGCTATATTTTTAAGGTTTTGGTTTTATCTGTCTCTACCTTTCTGACCATACTTCTCTGGCACTTGTAGCCTATACCACCGACTGCCATTTTCCTTCCTTTTTTTAATAAAAAAGGCAGCCTTGTTCTGTTGTGACCATTTCGACCAATTCTTTGCTTAGACCGTTTCTAAAGCTTAGAAAACCCCTTCTTTTAACCCAATTAACTGCTTCTTATTGAAAGTGTGCCTCAGATACTCTCACCTTCAGTGACCTTGAAGCTACTGGGCCCCCTGCTGAACACTGAATATTCTCATAGCCCTTTGTTCTGCCCGTTATCACACAGCAGGCAGGTCCCGGCACACCAAAACCCTCAAATAGGCCTAGATTAAATGAACTGGTATGAAAAAAGGCTATGTGTGGTTGTGAGAGTATTGAAATTACTCAGATTTTTTTGAAAGGAGTGTTAACAGTTCTTTTTCTCTTAGTAAAAAGTTTATTTTAAATTGATAACCATATTATTCTAAAATACTAAGCCTGTCTAGCAGTTACATTTAAAAAATATCCCTCTAGTCCTGGTGTGGCTCTGTGGATTGGTGCCGATCTGCGAACCCAAAGGTCGCTGGTTCGATTCCCAGCCAGGGCATATAACCAGGTTGCAAGCCAGGTCTCCAGCTAGGTCCATAGCTGGAATCGGGTGAAAGGCAACCATACATTGATGTCTTTCTCCCTCTCTGTCTCCCTCCCTTCCCCTCTCTCTAAAAATTATAATAAAATCTTTAAAAAATAATAAGAGAGAGAAACTAGATTTTTCCTGAATATATCTTGCATTATGGCTTATTTTGGAACCACTTAATATTATACAATATACAATTGTTTATACTTATAAAACAATTAAATCAAAATAGGGAGGAGTTCTTAAAAATTGAAAGCTACACTTTGACTGGCATGACTCAGTGGCTTTGGCATTGTCCTGCAAACTCAGAGGTCACTGGTTCAGTTCTTGGTCAGGGCACATGCCTAGATTGTGAGCCAGGTCCCCAGTTGGGGGCATGTGAGAGGCAACCAGTCTATGTTCCTCTCATACATCAATGTGTCTTTCCCTCTTTTTCTCCCTCCCTTCCCCTCTCTCTAAAAATAAATAAAACCTTTAACCAAATTAAAAACTAGAGTAAACAAATGAATTTAATAGCTTTTCAAGTTGGTGGTTTATATTTACTGAGAAGAATCAGTCCTTGCTTTGCACAATTCCACTTCCCTCACACTTAAGTTATTACCATGGTTTAAATAACAGTAGTTCCCCAACACAATGGTTCAAATTTCAGTTAGCACAGCAGTTTCATAAAGCACAAACTTTGCAGCTAGCTCATTATTCCACAGATCAATATATAAATAACAGATGGCATCATGATCAGTAAGTAGTCGTATTGCTTCTTTTAAAGCCTGTTGGTGACTGGTCACGGTCATTTAGTTCATACAAAGATAGCAAAGCATGTCGTTGTGTTGTTTCCTTTCTTCCCAGTAAAAAAAACCACGTGACATTTCACATGAATGGTTCATCCAGAGAGAATTGGCTCACAATGATGAAAGTGCAGGAAAGAAACAAAAAGTGACAGTGTTGGACAGTGAAATTCTAATAGAGCATAAGCGAAGTTATAAATGAAATAGCTGACTGGGAATGTTCTGCCAGAGGAATGCAGTGAAGGTGAACTTGACATAAATAAAGAGAGTGGTTGTGATGAAAAGGTTAAAGATGTCCCAGAGGAAGTGGTGCCTCCAGAAAACTCACAGTAAAGGAACTCTCAGAGATATTTTGACACATTGAAAGAGCAAAGGATAAAATGTTGAAAGTGGATCTATACATATGTAGAAAAGAGCATAACAGTTTGCAGAAGGCAGAGAAAAGGCGTTTGCTTTGTATCATGTTATGTGATAATAATGAGGAAATTTAATTGAAAATATGAATGAAAACTAATGCTGTATATTATTTTTTTCATTTCATTTACTCTTCTGTAACCCTCCCCCCCTTAAAAAACAAGGCATAATAATGGCCAGTCCAACAACAGGGCAGCTGCTGGGCTCCCCAGAATATGGATATTACCTCCCATTTCCCACTAAAAGGAGCCAGGGTCTTAGAGTAAAGACCAATTCTAGGTCTGGGTCTGCAGATGCACGAGACGAGCCTAGAATTGCTCATTACCAGAAAGCAAAGCACTATCAGGCACTATTGGGGTGATAGCAAACAGACCTCAGAAACAACTTTAAAGTGTTTCTTAGCAGCCAAAAGTCAGTCAGTGGGGGCATAAAAGAACAAAAATTGTCGTGGATTAACACACTTCAAATATGTTTAATCCGATGGATTTGAAATGGTACTAAAACAACAAAACCTTTTAGTCACTTTTGGAAAAGGATAGGGAACTGACTCTTGATTTTAAGAAGTGAAAATAAAAGAATTAAGCATTTATTCTGGTTTCTTGAACAAATAGAATTATTAAAGAGGTAAAGTTATTTACAGGAAAAATTAGCAAATAAAGAATGATAGCATTGGAATATTATCATTCTAATATTTGCATACTTGAACTGAATAAGCAGTGATTACCAGTAGTCGATAATAAATATTGTTAGGTTAAAAGCTGGTGAGAAACTTTAATGAGAAGGTTTAGGGTGGGTAACAATGCCTTATTAATTACTTAGTTAATTTTTTTAAAGATAACTTTGTGCATCCTAAGGTGGTTTAATAAAATGTAGACAAACTATAAAACAGTTTCTCCAAAAGTTTGGACAGGAATAAGGTCAAGCCAGCTTACAGGAAATACACTGGACTAAGAAACATAAAGGACACTTCCTACATGCTATGAGCAAAATCCATAATGTGAGAATTCTACAGAAAATAACTTTTTCCCCAAAAAATGTTAAAGGAAAAAAGTATAGATTATTAAAACAATAAATGAAGAGACATTACCCCTGTAATGAAAGGATACTCTTTGAATCTGAGCATACCAATTAAAGGAAAATTTTGTTAATTTTTAATAATATATTAATATTAAAGGAAAAATTTGGATAGAATAATAGTATTTTGGTTATGTTTGTTTTTAAATCTTCATCTTAAAGTCTATTTAAACTTGGAAACCTTGGTACTTGAATTTTTTACCCATTAGATGTCTTTTTTTCTTTTTGTTCCTTACATTATAGACACTCCCTCTTACCTTCCTTCTCAGAATCTTATATGCACTATTATGGGCAGGCAGTGGTATTGCTTGTGGATAAAGCTTTTTTTAATCAGCGCACCCTGAGAGCAGAAGCTCTGGGGCTCAGGCTGAAAGCCTGATTGACCCTAGGAGTCTGCCCTGCACTCTTTGTCTGGCCATTTGCCCCATCCAGAGCAGGATTTGAACACAACACTTCTGAACCACAAGTTAGGGGTTTGCCAGGGGTTAAGACTTGGCTGATGGCTATCAGCCTTCTATGTGGAAGTCTTTAGTGTTCGAGAGGTGATGGCTTGGACTGGCACCAGCCTATGAACCCAAAGGTCACTGGTTCAATTCCTAGTCAGGGCATATAACCAGGTTTCAAGCCAGGTCTCCAGCCAGGTCCTTAATTGGAGGCAGGTGAAAGGCACCCATACATTGATGCTTCTCTCCTTTTCTTCTCCACTCCCTGTCCTTCTCCCTGAAAAATAATGAATAAAATCTTCTTTAAAAAAAAAGAAAGAAAAAAAAAAAAGGCTATGACTAACAACCACACATGTGAACACCAGCAGCAGTAACCACGGTAGAGTAGCAATGAGTAAGCACTTCCTCAAGGCTGCGTTAGTTATGAAAGACAGCAAGACCCCTTCAAGGGAGCCACAGGAACCCCTGCTTTGGTGCTATCCAAAGGGCCCTAGTTTAGCTGGTGACATCAAAGAGGTATGAACAAAACACAAGACCCTGGGATCCATTTCCAGCAAGTTTATACACCAGCGCTTGTGCATATCACAGCTGCTTGAAACCCCAAGTTCCCAGGAATGGTTTCGGGCTGTCCACAAAGAGGATGCTGTTCAGGAGCAGCGATGCTAGCCACCCACGGAGAGCTCAGCGCGCCACTTGCCAAAGATTTGTTGGGTAACATGCCGTAGGTGTTATTATTTTTTTTTAATATTTTATTTATTTATTTGTAGAGAGGGTGGAAGAAAGGGAGAAAGAGAGGGCCTCTCACATGCCCCCAACTGGGGACCCAGGCCACAGCCCAGGCTTGTGTCATGACTAGGAATTGAACCCCATCCTTTTGGTTCTCAGACAGGCACTCAATCCACTGAGCCACACCAGCCAGGACTGTAGGTGTTATTGAAATTTATAGAAAAGCCAGGGATTCAGTATTGCATGTAGACAGTGTAAGACTATTTAAATGGTCCCAAAAACTTTGCTCAACTCTGACGATAATTGTATGAGCATTTGGAAAATAGTTTGGGCAGAAAATAGTTTTTGTTCCTTTAATATTTTATCTTTATTTTTTTTTAATTTTAAAGATTGTATTATTTTCAGAGAGAGGGAGAAAGAGAGACATAAGTGTGGTTGCCTCTTGCACACCCCCACTTGGGGTCCTGGTGCACAACCCAGGCATGGCCCTGGCTGGGAATCAAAGTGGCACCCTTTTGATTCACAGGCCAAGCACACAATCCCTTGAGCCACACCAGCCAGGGATATTGTTTTATCTTGGTCTCTCAATTGTGAACCACTTTGCTGAGGTTGTTGGAAATATGTAACTTACATCATTCTACATCATATATGGCCCCAGAAGGTACATTTGTAAAGTGGGGGAGGTGAGAGAGAGAGAGAGAGAGAAAGAGAGAAAGAGAGAGAGGGAGATAGAGATATGCTGTTAGTTGAAATTGTTTCAGCCAAGTTTTTATAAACTAACTAATTTCTGCACGTGGAATGATTGTCCTACATGACACCACCATGAATAATCATGTTACTGTTACCTCTCAGACTCAAGAACATAAACTTACAGCTTTCTATTATACCTTTTCTGAAGTATGGGAGGGGGGTATCTGGCACCTGAAATGTCAGAATTCCACATTTAACTTCAAATTTGGGAGAAAGTAATCTTTCTGTGAATTTCCAAAAGGAAATGTAGGGGCACAGTCAGCTGTTAAGCATTTTTAAGTGTTAGGCTGGCTCGGAGGTGTTCAGGGCACTAACAGGTCTGTTCCCAGGCCAGAGTTCTCACCTTGACCGAGTTCGAATTGGAGGAATTCTAACTGGATTAGAGCTGAGGAAGCCTCCTCATTTCAACACAGTACATTCTGTGAACTAAAATGGTTGTAATTTTAAAATATGAATCCTTAAACAGCTTTCGAATAAAGACTTCTTTTTTAAAAATGAACTCTTAACCATAATGCTTAAAATGAATTATTAGTTTAGTAACTTACACATCCTTAATCCCAAAAAGGTGTAATCGGTTATTAACCAGCATTTTGTTTTGTAGATGAGCTGTGTTTTCAAGATATTTAGGATTTGGAAAATGGCGTAAACCTTTGTCTGAGTCAGTTTAGTAAGTGCTTAGAGGACACAGATTGTTAAAATCTCCCCTGTAGGGTTGCACAGGTGTATGACAAAAGCAGAGAGGAATTCTTAGACACCTTTCAGCAATCCGATATGGAGTCATTGTCAGCCATGACAGGTGCATTTAGTAGCAATATGCCCAACACCAAGGTAATGAGGTGTAAGGGGCACACCCTTGGGAGGAGCCAGGAACACCCAAAACCATAAGACTGGACACTGGGATAAGGACTTCATCTGGACAGTGATATGAATGGGACCTCCACCCATTGTGGGCAGTAAGAACTCAGGGCTTCAACCCTTTGATACTTGGTCTTGGCTGTACCATGCGTCATGCTTCCAGCCCAGTGGGACATCTGCTCCCCTGTACAAGTACTTGTACAGCTACTGTAGCTGCTGATCTTGAGACCTGCGCTTGCCTCTCCATCTATGGATTCTCCAGTGACTGGGACTTGGTACCTGATGCTGTGCACCTGGTGCTTGCTCGGCTGGCCCAGTCTCCCCCTCTCTGTGGAACTTGTGCGACTCTGCTGGCTTATTGGGGGAAATTCCCCCTAATAAACCTGTCACTGTGGAAAGGCACAGACATGCGTAAATGACTCCTTTCAGGGATGCTCACAACAATACTGCTTTGAATGTAATAGGTGCTTGATAAATGTTGACTGATTTCATTTTAATCTTCCTTTTTTGCATTGAGACTTTGATAGGAAGCAGAAATCAAGACGAACCTTAAATAAAACACTACTGACTTTTTGGCAGAGTTCCTCAGTCTCTCAACAGAACATAAAATTTGTACCCCAAATTAGGTTTTAAATTGTTTGTGCTCAGTCATTTGCTAGGAATAAAATGGCCCATTTAGGAATTCTTAAGTGTTCTGTATTTTATAATGCAGTGCTTCTTGGACTTGAAATGGGCATATGAATGGCCTAGGATTTTAAAAAAAGATTTTATTTAGTTTTAGAGAGAGGAGAGGTGGGGAAGAAAGAGAGGGAGAGAAACATCTATCGGTTGCCTCTCACAGGTCCCCAGCTGAGGGCCTGGCCCTCAACTCTGGCATGTGCCCTGACTGGGAATTGACTGGTGACCAAAATTCACCTTCTGGTGCTTAATCCACTGAACTATACAGCCAGGGCTGACCTAGGAATTTTGTTAAAATGTAGATTCTGATGTGGTAGCTCTGGAATGGAACCTGAAATTCTGCATTTCTAATGAGCCTCCCACCACCAGTCTTCGGCCCTCTCCTGGAGGGTCTCTTCTTTGTTGGGAGGTCCCCAAACCAGAGGTTCTCCTACTTGGCTGTCAATTAATCTCTGGACAACTTTTTAAAATGTTGATGCCTGGGACCCATCCCCAGGAATTCGTTGGCCTAGGGTGTGACCTAAATGTTGGAAATTTATAAATCCCCACAAGTGATTTTCCTGTGGAGGTAAGGCTGAGGATGCTGGATCTGAAGAATCCAAACTCTTTTCATTAGTTCCCATTGTGGGGAAGGATCTGTCTTTAAAGTGATGTCCTCTGTGTGTGTGTTTAAAAAATGATCATTATTTTCTGCTATTTTTTCTTTTTCTTTGGATCCCCCCCATGTTTTGAAAGAGCCCCTCTATTAAACAGCCTACATTTGAGCAACTTTGTGTTTTTATTTTTAACTCAACACATAAGCAGTTTTCAGTTAGACTTCCTGATCAGCACGAACCAACTGTTGTTACCACACTGAGTTGGCATAAACTCCAGAAAGTCCCAAAGCAGTCCTTCACACACTTTCCATGGACAAATATGTGATTTCTTTAGGCTTTTTGAGATGTTGAAAACAGTTCACTGACTGAGCTCTCCTTAATTTATTTGTGGACCCAGGTCAGAGTTCGTTGATTACACAATGAGCGAACTCCTCAGATAGGCAGGGTTTAGGGACCAAACTGTCCCCTTAATTATGTTTCAGAGGAAGTCCTGCCAGCTGCAACTCCAGCAGAGTTCTTCACAGTTCTCTGTTTCAGTAATTATCTTTTGCTTGCCTTTCTGCTTAAAAAACAAGCATCCCGTTAATCCCATCAAACCTTACACTGGATGTACCTCAGAGCTACAAGCTCCTGGTAGGTAAGGACTGACGAATAAGATGTCAGAACAGTCTTCTGGAAAGAGCTGCAAATTGGGAGGGGCTTGAATAATGGTAGTGGGTCTTCTGCTGCAGAAGAGGGAAAAGACATTCCAACAGAGAGGAACGACCCTGTGCAGAAATGGGTGGCGTGAGAAACATGGCTCACTGGAGGTGGGGTGGGGAGGGGATGAAGGGAAGATGGCAGAGGACAAGGCCACTGAAGCTGGGCTGCATTGGGAAGGGTATTGGAACCCCTGGAAGAAAGTTGGTCTTTCTCCTGGAGGCAGCAAGAAATGCATATTTACTTTTTTTTTCTTTTGGTAAATAACATCTGATATGTATTTTAAAACTGGTATATTTTATGTTCTGACAGTAGTGTTGAAGGTTGAATGGGGAGAGAGCATTGGCAAGAGATATAATTCTTATGAAGCCATTGAAAAAGCATGATAGCATATGAAGAACCTGAAATAAGAACGGTGGGGGTTGCAGAAAGAATGGAAGATTTTGTGTTTATTTTTAATTTCCAAAAGGAATTAGAAGGTGGAAGTATCAGCTATGAATTAATACCCCGCTGACTCCAAATAGAATTTGGTAAATTAAGGGTGTTAGCCCTAGAGTAGTGGTTTCTAAATGTTAGTGTACAACAGAATCACCTGGAGGGCTTGTTGAAACTAATTGCTGCACCCCACCCTTAGAGTTTCTGATTGTGTAGCTTTGGGTGAGGACTGAAAATTTGCAAAAAATGCAGAAAAGAAGCAACAAGGCAGGGAGGATTAGGGGGGGTGGTGGTAGGATAGGGGGTTGGTAGGGGGCAGTGGTAAATCAAAGGATAAATGGAGTACAAATACCAAGTCGGTAGAACGTAAAGCCAACCATATCAATAATTAAAATAAATGACTAAACATTTTGATGTAAGGCAGAGATCCTGAAGACTGGGTCTTACTAGACATAATGCTTACAATAAATGCATTTTAACTGTATGACTGTGTATAAGTACAATGTAAGGGGAAGGGGTAGACCAAGATACACTGTCAAACAGTAAGCATAAGAAAGCTAGATGGTGCCCAGGATGAAGAGACCTGTGTAGCTGACCAGAACCCAACCTGAAGCTGGAAGTCCAATCCCAGCCAGCCACGTCCAGGTGAGCCTACCCCACCAACTGCACTCAGTCCCCCTGCAAACTTATGAAGGGGAAAAAGAAATGTTGACATAATCCCCTTGACAAAGAAAGGAAGGAAGGAAAGTAAAGAAAGAAATCTAGATGGTTATAGGAGGTTCAAGAGGGAAGAAGTAGAATTAATGGAGGAGAACTGTAGGAAAGTCCGTTTTAGCTCTATGGAACACAGAACTTTCCAGTGCTCATTACTTGCCAGTAATTGGAAGGGGATACCTTGTAATTAACACGAGGTGCCTATGGAGATAGGCAAACAGGCCAGTCTGGGTGGAGGAAGAGCCGCCTTGCCTGGATAAATGGATTAGATGACCTCTGTTTTCTTTCTAAAGCTAGGGTTTTATTACACAGTTACAGGCTTCCTGCATAATGACAAACCACAGTGGTCCTGTTATGGGAGAAACCCTGGTTCTTTTCGCCAATGTGGTAAAGAATTAAAGATCACAGAGCCTGTTAGTGTGGATGCAAAACATATCAATGAATGGGAGAGCAAAAACAAGGGAGGTCAAAGGTTGGAGGTGGCATGCCTGCCCTAGTGTGATCAGGGGCTGGGGGCTAGGTGGGGGACAGAGGCCTGGGCCTTGAGGGCCAAGGATGCCAAGTGAGAAAACAAGTCCTTTTTTCTGAGGACTTATATAGTTGGGGGATGAGAGAGAGAAGTTAGTTATTGAAAGGCTGGTACCAGCTTTCCAGGACTTGGAGGCATGGATCCCTAAAGGTATTAATGGGCTACTTCCTTTAGGCACTGTAGGCCCTTTCCTGCCTTTCGGGCCTTAGGATGTCTTTCTGGCGTTGGGAAATAAAGGTTTTTCTTTCCAGATAGTGGAAACAATACATAGAGTTTCAAGGACTTTTCTCCTCCCTGGCTTACAGTGTTTCCTGTGATATGGGAACACCTGGCAATATTATCAGACCAGGCCCAGGACTGCTGGGTTAGTGGGTGAGATGCGTCTTCCTCTGCGTCTAGCTTCCTGTAACAGTCCCATGAGATAATAATGGAGCCCAAAATTCCTACCACCTAGTGTTGTCATAGCCATGGAAATGTCATAGTGCAACACATCACTTGTGATTGTGGTGATGCTGGTCTGAACAAACCCACTGCACTGTCTGTCATTAAAGGACAGCACATACAGTTATGTATAGTGCATAACACGTGATAAAAATAATGAGTGTTACTGGTTTTTATATTTGTCATACTGTTTATCATTATCTTATTGTTATTTTAGAGTGTATTCTTTCTACTTATTAAAAACACTTGCTGTAAAACAGTATTGCCATGTTATGCCGGCAGCTGCCTTATACATCTCATGCTTAGGGAGTCTCTTGATTGCATCATTTCTTCTATGCTTGATTCAATAGCATGTTTTATAGCCACATGCTGTACAGGCTGGTGTACCACCTAAGAGCTGTGCTCTGTAGGCTAAATGTGTGGAAGCCCTACCATCTAGGTCTGTACTCTGTGATATTTGCCTGATGATAAAATTACCTAAGGACTATGTCTCAGAATGTATCCGTGTTATTAAGCTTTACATGACTCTAGTTCATTTTTACAATTGTGATTTTCTTTCTTGTGTGTCACTACAAAAAGCAGGTGTGTGTTCATTTTATAGCATTTAAAAAAATTTTAAATGCTCAGAATAAGTCATCTGATACTTCCATCAAGGAACATCTATGTCTAGCATTTTGATTAAGTATGTATATTTAATCAACTTTGATGAAGAGGAATCATACCAAAGCAGTGTATTGCTACAGTTTTTTTTAAACTTTATACTATATTATATATTTCTGTGCCATTGAATATCTCTATAAAACAGGAGGGTAAAAGCATAGTCAACTCAGGGGGAAAAAAAGTTTTATACATAAAAAAGTCTAGTTTTATACTTTCAAAAAGAATTTAAAGTGATGCTCTTTGTACTTCTGCACTTTTACCATCTCAAGGGTACTCTGGGATTTTGGGGGTGATTTACCCCCAAAATGTAGCGAAAGAGCCAGAAAGAGGAGTGAGTGCCTAATCTTCAGTCGATAGATAGCCCAAGGTCCAAGGGGAGAGGTGTAGGTTGAATTTAGGGCCAATCAGATTAATGCTGGCCCTGTTGAGTTGGAGTTGCTGGGGTTTCCTCCTGGCCTGGAGCCATTTCTCAGGCTGCTGGTGTCTCTTTCCCTCATCCGCTTGCTTTACCATTTATTTATTTATTTATTTATTTACTTACTTACTTATTTATTTATTTATTTATCTATCTATCTTTCCAGTTTAAAGCCTTTATTAAGGGATGTTCAACCAGGTGGGCTGAGTCCAAGTGGACTGCAGCCACTTTTCCTTTTAAAAAGCATCAGTACTGCTCACCCTCTCCACACTTGTGATTGTTTATATTCACTAGGTTTTGCTCACCTGAAACTTAAGGAGGCAGATCCAAGCTCGAGGGTTTATTGCTATCAATTAGTACAGTTAAAAACATTATAGAGCTATGGAATTTTTAAAGTTTTGAACTAAACATGCTCGTGTCTTCGTGCCACCTCCGTTCATTCCCATTTTGTCTTTGGTGGTGATTGGCTGTCCCTCCTCTATGAAGAAACCACCCTTATGGCCCCGGGCAGTATGCACACTGAGTGATAGGTTTTCCTTGGCATCACTGTGTGATACACTTTTCACTAATGATTTATTTTAGTTAATCTCCCAAGTGCCTTTTCATATCCAAGCAAGTGGTTTGGGGCAGTTGAAAAGAACTGACTTGGAGTTGGGTTGGAGTGACACCTGGGGAGAGTCACTGGTGATATTGTCCAAGATAGCATTTAGGCTGAGAGATGTGAAATTTTCTGGTATTTATATTGGATCCTGCATATGTGAACAGAAAGAATTATAAAATAAAATGAGAGTTGCTCCTTAAATAGATTGAGGAGAGCCTCAAGGAAGGTAGTCACTGGTATTACTTACAAAGGATGTCAACAGTTTGTTTAGAAAGTTCAGCTGTGATGGCGGAAGGAGATTGGGAAGTAGCTTTTGAAGAGAGGAGACTGACAAGAGGGAGAACTGACTACTTGTACAATTGGGGTAGAGAAAATAGAAAATGAGCCTGGAGCATCTTGTAGTACGGAAGGGAGAGAAGTGCTCCAAGTACAAGTCAAAGATGCAAGGGGAGCAAGTCAAAGGGGCAAAGAGCTAACCTGAAGGAGCTCCCAGGAGCCAAGGTCAGAACAATTTGAGCAACAAAATAAATCACAGTAGTATTGGATTATAACCCAAAGGATAAAATATGCATGGGTCTGCAATGAAACAAATATTGGGTTAATGATTGACTAAAATAATAACTAGAGAAGGAAATCTTTCTTACAGAAGTATTCCAAGTAGTATATGTAGATGCTACCAACCAACAGGAGGAGGAATATAATCCCTTCCCCCTCCTGAAGGAAAAACAGCAGACAAGCCCAGACAGGATGATGTAACTGTTGAGGCCCTCAAAACAAGGAAAGGCGGAGAAACTGTCACAGACACAAGGCAATGGGTGGTGCCCTGGGTTGGATCCTGGAACAGAAAGAGGACATTGATAGAAAAACTGATGAAATCAAAATAAAGTCTGAAGTTTACTTTGTAGTAACATACTATGTTGATTTCTCAGTTTGACAAATATCAAATGGTATTATACAGTAATGTGAAAATGGGGGAACTGGCTAGAAAAGTATATGGGAATTCTCTGCAACTTTTCTGTAAATCTGAAATTATTCCGAAATAAAAAGTCTAAAAAGTGTGTGTGTGTGTGTGTGTGTGTGTGTGTGTGTTGGTATAAGGGGTTGAAGGAACTTGAGCTCATTTGTAGGCTGAGAGTGAGTTATTGGTACAAATGGGCAGGGGTATTGGGGAAGGGAAGGAGAGATGTTTTATCAATGCACAATAGAAGGAAATATGGAAAAGTGCAGACCAGAAGCAGAGAAAAAGAAGAGTTGAAGAAAAAGATGAAGTTAAAAGTTTTTAGCCCTGGCTTATGTGGCTCAGTGGACTGAGCACTGGACTATGAACTGAAGGGCTGCAGGTTCAGTTCCCAGTCAGGGCACATGCCTGGGTTGTGGGCCAGGTCCCCATTTAAGGGCATGTGAGAGGCAACCAATCTTTCACAAACAATGTTTTTCTCCCTCTCTGTCTCCTTCCCTTCCCATCTAAAAATAAATAAAATCTTAAAAAAAAAAAAGTCATTAAACGTCTTATGTAACCCTGACAGAATGTTCAAAAATTCCAAGTCTTCATTCTCAGATTCATCATCTGAGAGTAATCAGGAAAAGCCTGACTTCTGATGGTCTTGTCCATCTCATTTCATAATTCTGATAGATGTGTATAGCTACCTAGGGGAGGCATGGTGTTCCCCAAATGTCTTTAATAGGAAGCCACCCTACATATGTCCTAATTTGAGGTCAGGGACTGTCCTCCTATAATACATAGAACTGTTCCTCTGGGGCCTCAGAAATGTTTATGTCCTAGAGCCATGTACCCTTTTAAGATTGATTTGGGATGGGGTAAAGGCCTGCTTCCTTGTTCAAGAAGGGAAAGGCAAATGGGAAGTGAAAGAAAGCCTGAACCCTGGTTTTATGATATAGGGATTTACAAATTAAGGACCTGGTAATAGATTTACTTAAAACTGCACCGCAGGAGCTCAGCTGTAGGCAGGTTTACTTTGGATTCGATGAAACCAAATCCAAAGCCTTGGAGGCTTGTAGAGGGAATTCATACTAAGTTTGTTCTCATGGTGGTGGGTGAGACAGAAACATAGGATCATTTACCTTTAGTCTCATGGTGGCTGACGGGTGAGACAGGAGCCAAATCACCCATAATGTATGAACAATAGGGGTTCATCTATATAAGAAATTAAACAAAAGTTGCAGGGGCCCAGAACTGTGAGATAGCATAATACTTGCTCAAGCTAAGGCACTCTCTTAGATGAGGGCGACCTGTGAAAATACATGTACCTGGAGGTAGAGATCCTGGCTACTGTCACCATGCCAGGACACTTAACACCTTTGCCCTTATTCTTCTTGAGAATTTCCATGCATCCCCATTTGGAAGACCATGGTAGAGGATCTGAGAGCTATGGAGTAAAGTTTAGAATACTGACTGGAGAAGAAACTTTCTTAGGATTGCTTTGTGTTGACTTCACAGCTAAAGGGGGAGGAAGCCAGTTATTTTTTAGTAATGCTTACTTCATTCTTTTCCCTGATGTCTTTCCCCATCCAGGGACTGCTCCTTTTTTTTTTTTTTTCCTCCTCCTTTGTCTCCTCCTTTTTCCTGTACCTGATTTATTTGGGATCTCCCAGTGGCAACCTTGAGCACCTTCCTCTTAGTGAAGTGATTTTTGTAGTGTCCTCATTAAATGACATTTCATTGAAATGAAGTAGCAAGGCTTAGTGAGGAGATTAGACCTATTGTATCTTTTAGGCCAAAGATGCTACTAAAGAGTAGAACTGTTGAATGACCATCAGGGTGCAAATATATGCATTGAATGAGGTATTTCATTGTCCCAAATAAGGTAGCCTATCTGCATTAAAAATTTTTTTAAAGGTATGTTAGAAAGATTTTGTCTTCTATCTCTTCAATTTAAAAACTATGTTTATATTTTAAAATATATGTCTATCCATGTTTTGCCAAATAAATGAAACCCTTAAAAGATTATTCTATTTTCACTCTAGATAACAATACCTAGTGCACATGTATGATTGAACTTGATGTGTTATTCAGTACATATGCCATATATATTGTTGCCACTACATATGTGCAATTCATTAACTCTTATTGATTTAAAGAGCCAATAAAAAGATACTCTTGTGATTCAAGAATCTATTTTAGATAGAATAATCTATCTAAATCCTGCCCTATTTATTACATTCTTATAAATTCTGCTCCATTTACCTATTTTGGTTTTAGCATCCCTGTTCACTATAGGATTAATGAGTTCAGGAAATGTAGATGTGATTAGCACATTCTCACTGTACAGAAAAACCTATTCTATTAGATAGATTATTTTTCTATCTTTCCACTATATTCATTAAAAATTATTCACTGGGCTGTGGCTGGGTGGTTAAGTTGGTTAGAGCATTATTCCATACAGCAGAAGGTTGTGGGTTCGATCCCTAGTCAGAGCACATACCTAGGTTGCATGTTCAATCCTCCATTGGGCTGTGTACAGGAGGCAACCCATCAATGTTTCTCTCTCTCTTTCCCTGTTTCTCTCTCTCTCTCTCTCTCTCAAAAATGTCAATATATCATCAGGTGAGTATTAAAAAATTATTCACCATACTGGGCAGTCAATAATACAGTCCTACTTTTTTAAAGGGTCAGTGAAGATTTAGAAATGATCTGGAGAGTCTAGGAAATCTCAGTTGTAATTCTGATCCGCTGTTGATTGCATATTTCCTTTTGGGCAAATATTTGCTATATATTTTCATTTATTATTTAAATAATGCCAGGACAATTGATGCAGTTCACAGAGGAAAAATTTAATATTAGAGTTGTTAGATTTCTAGCTGGTGGTAAATGGAAAATTTGTGAATAAATGCTATTATGAAATATTGTTTCAGCTAACTTTTATGTCCGATATCAATATGTTTAAAGCATAAATGATACTGGGTATTTAGAACAGCAAGAAAAAAATGAGGAAATGGCAAATAAAAAAATTCCTGGCTCTGGCTGGTGTGGCTCAGTGGATTGAGTGCCAACCTGGGAACTAAAGGGTCATTGGTTTGATTCCCAGTTAGGGCACATGCCTGGGTTGCAGGCCAGGTCCTCAGTTGGGGGCACATGAGAGGCAGCTACACATTGATGTTTCTCTCCCTCTTTTTCTTCCTCCCTTTTCCCCTCTCTAAAAATGATTAAATATAATTAAAAAAATATTCATGGAAAGAGAGTTCTGCCTGAATCTATGCTTTGTTTTCTAAAGGTTTATCACTTTTGCAAAAGAACATATATATCCAATAGTAGTTTATTGTTCAATAGAAAAAGATCTCTTAGAAATGAAAATAAAAGCCATCTAATGAAAATTAAGCCATCTTTAAAATTATTGAGGGCTTATAAACCAACACTGAATCAAAAAGCTCTTAACATTATTTTCTAAATATGCATGATCTAAGTAATGGTTCACATATAAGCAGATAAGTGTTAATGGGAAAATTTGTTAAAATGTACATGCTTTGGACCTCATCCCATAAAGATTTTGACCCAGTATTTCTAGAGTCTGTGTTTTTATACATGTTCCAGGTTTTTTGACCACATGTTGTCAAGGCTGATCTAGGTGCTAAGAGGTTGCATGGGAATAGCTATAATACAATATTAGCTTTAATATAAGGGAAGTCATGATGAATGTGGAGAGGTGAGGGAGAGTTGGAAGTATTAGCAAATGATATGGAATAATTTTGAGCTCTAAAACTCATTACATTTTTCCAAAATTGAAAAAAAAAATATTTTAAGAGGAATGGAATTATTTTACCTTATGCAAATCTCTTTACTAACTTAATAGAAAGCTGACATATCATATCTGCTTCTGTATTCCATCTGTTTCAGTATTTTGGTTGAAGTCTATAAAGAAGGTTCAGTCTTATAATGAAAAGGGAGTATTTTAATACCTTTTTTGATACTAGGCCTAAACAGCAAGAATCAAAGTTTTTAAAGGTTACTTACAATGTGGAATCTGAAATCATATCATTGAGTTTTTTTTAAGTTTATTGATTTTTTTTTTTTTTAGAGAGAGAGGAAGAAGAGAGAGAAAGCACTGATTTGTTGCTCCACTTATTTATGCATTCATTGACCGATTTTTTCATTATGTGTCCTGACCCAGGATTGAACTGTGGTGATGCTCTAACCAACCAAGGTACCTGGTCAGGCTTTTTACTTTTCTGTATATTAAAGACCATTGGTTTGTCTTGCAATTTCAATGGATCTTTTACCCACATGTTGATTGTGTATCATTCAGATAATATTGATCACTAGGTTATGCAGATCTTCAAAAATCACCTTCATTCCTGTCCTTATCTCATTGGAAAAGTCTCTAAATATTGGGAAGCTGTCAAGCTCCCAGAGACAGATGCGAAGTTATCCAAAATGTGTTTTTTGAAAGCTCAAAATTTATTAATGACGGTGAATACTGTCAGTTGTTTTCCCTGAAGAAACAATCACTTTGTTCATTTTTGGGTAAATGACTGCCCAATACCCAAGTCACAGCACTCACACTTTGTCAATTGTTCGTTGAAGTAAAAGTGGTAGTCCATGAAAAAAAGTGGCTTGCAACTCAATTATTCTAGTGCTTGTTTTCTGGACACCCATTGTACTTCAGTCTGCAGCAGCAGAGTGTGCTTCACGTGTACTTCCCATTTTGTCACAAAGAACACCAAAATGACCTGTACTCAAGGGTCAAGATTTAATTAGGTAGTAAGTCCTACTGCTTGCTTCCTTAAGAGCTTTTGTAAAGGAAACTTTTTTGTTTGTTCGTTTGTTTTTTTAATTGCTAATATGTAGTGAAGGATGCAGTGAGTACTAGTTCTACTGGCTGCTATTGCCTTGATTAGTGCTAAGGCGCCAGCAGTTTCCCTGCAATTGCTTTTGCACCATGAGTGCAAATGTCAGCACAGTGAAAAGACAAATAATGTCTTTGTGTTATTCTAAAAATAGTTTTGACCTCTCAGAAGGTCTTGGGACTCTCAGGAGTCCACTAATCACACTCTGAGAACCAGGAATAGGCATGCATTGGGCTTCCTCCCACCCTCAGCCTCCCAACTTTTTTTTTCTCCAGACATCAACATGCCAATATGCCATGGTTTCTTGGAATACAGCCTGGAGTATCTCTTTGAGATGGGCAACACTGTCACCGTTCTAGCTAGAATGGGGAATCCACAGGGCAGGCATTTACTTAAGAATTTCCAGGTCCCACAGTGTGCTGCGGTCCCCAAAAGCTGAAACACACCACCTCTCTCCTTCTCTACCCATGGAAGTTTCCCCCTACTTAGCTTTACAGTTTAAATTTATATGCCTTCCCTGGCCCTCTTTGTAGTACGCGATTTCTTTTGTACTTCTTATACTGCTTACTATATTGTACTTTTACATCCTCAGTAATTTGTAAAAATTTACTCAATCCCATAACAGCCAAAAGGGAAGGGCGTTTTGTAAATATTTGTCTCTGTAAAATGAAATCAAAACTGAAAGCGAGCAAAGTAAAACAAGTGCGTTAGTTGAACATTTCCTGATGGCAAGCATTGCAAAGATCAAAAGTAGCAAACATGGTTTACTGCTTTGGTTTTATTCTGTGCCCACTGCAGCCTCTCGGGGCCCAGTCTCCGTCGAGAACTCAAACTGGAGCTGGAGTTCTGAGCAGCCGGGTAACCGTGTGTTCCGGCGGTGTATTTGCACATTGTTGAAGCCTGGCAGAGCACCAGCCGGGAGCCTGCAGGCGGGGCTCGCCTCTCGAACGTCCGAGCAGGGCCGGGCAGCGCCGGGGCAGGGCGCCCCGCCCGCGCAGCGCAGCGCAGCCTCCGGCCTGGCCGGCGAGCGCCGTGCCCATTTAAGGAGGAAGACTGTACCACTAGAACTTTCCTGACGGGGGTGCGGCTTCAGGCGCACTCGGACCACTTGCAATGAACCATAGAAAGGTTTCCTTTCCCTTCCAACCCTGGCCCGAGTTCTAGTGCTGTTGGGCGGGAGCTGTGAGCGGGTGGGCTTCGGACGTGGGCCCCTTTAGCTACCTTCCTCTGAAAGAGCCCTGGCGCTCTCGCTCTGAAATCGGAGGCGGGTTCCCCCGGCCCGTGGGGAGTGTAGTTTGCCTGCAGAGGCCCCAGTGCCCGGATGTCTGTCAGGATTAGTGCGAGCCAATACGGTCGGAGCCTGAGGCTGCGTTGAGGACGCCCGGGCTCCGGAGCAGGTAGTCCCGCAACCTCGGGGAGCCGCGCCGGGAGCCTGGCTCCGGCAAATGGTGAGCGTGGCGCTGGCACAGGGGCCGCGGGTGGAAAGCTCTCATGGACAGAAGACCCTGAGCGCTATCAACTGAATTATGGCAGCCCAGTCAAGGTAAGGCAAGCTCGGAGAAAAACTTTAAAAATCTGTGAGTGGCTAGAGGAATTGAAGGTTGCCGGGTGGGGGGCCTTGGGGGGAGGTTGGGTCGCTGCGGAGAAGACGGGCAGGCAGCAGCTTTGTCATCGCTTTCTCAGCATTCCCGATGCCGGGGGTCGTTCTTTAATGTCATATTAAAAACGGTTTAGAGAACATACTAGACAGTTCCTGTAGAGTAGGGCAGAGCGACTGGGTTAAAGTTGGGATTCAAGTTAAATTGCTCTCCTCTTCGGAAACCAGTCGTTAATTTCAGAGAAATTAAGTTGATTGAACTTGTCTGCCTTTGCCCACATTTTCATTTCGTTTCTTTGTGCCACCTCCCTTTGGTGCTCTCATTTTTTCCCCCCTCTAGTGTCGTGAGCAGAGTTTTATAAACCAATTAATGTAAAACAGTTCACCTTGGAGAGGGGGGCTTGAGAATTTGCCTGGTGAGTGATTGAAAATTTTACTGCTAAAACTACGATTCCACATAAAACGACACAGCTTGAATCTGCTGAGTAGGCGAAGGCTGGGAATGTACCGGGGTTGGCGGAGGAGAGAGGATAATGAACAGCAGTTGGTGTCGGAGGAACGCTGTTGTAAGAAGGGCAAGCTCCGACTTTCCGTGGTTTTGAACTTATTTTGTAATATGAGCGTTCAAGACCGGTGACAAGGCATTCGTGTTTATTATATGGTTCAGACTGGTGTGTGATTATTATTACTATTATTTTTTTTAGTTGTGACATAAGTTGGTGCTAAGGGAAACTTGGGACTTATGTATAATAATTCCATTTTTTCATTTTTACAGTAGTTTTACTAGAAAGCCATTTGGTATCACAGAATTAAAGTATTGGGAGGGCTTTTCAGGATGATACTTGTGGTATAGTGATTTGGGGCTATCTTAGAAGGCTAACCACATTTCTGAAGATGCAGATAGGTCACTGCAAGAAATAGAGGTTCTTGATGTTGAAGTTCGGGCTAGATGAGACTTTTGAATATTTTCCCAAAGAGAGAGCACTTTCTAGGAAGAAGAAGTTTTCTATATAGAACCCTTTCTATGTGGTATCTGCTTTGTATATTTAACCCTCTAAACACAGTGGTTTAATCCTTGCCCTCATTTTATTGATTGCCCTACGAAAGGGATAACTTGGGGCAAGTAGCAGAAAAACTTGGATGAGAAAAAAAAAAACTTGCCTGTTTATTTTTGCTAACCTCTGCTGAAATTTAGCTGCTGGAGGGGGTCCTGGCATAGAACAGATTAAGATAAGTTTATCTAAGGAATTCAGTAAATACTATTATAGAGCTGGGACTTGAACTCAGGTGTTGGTGATTTCAATGCCCGAGCCCTCATACTAATTAAGAATAAACGGATTTAATAGCTACATTGGAC
This sequence comes from Noctilio leporinus, assembly GCA_004026585.1. NCBI lineage: Eukaryota > Metazoa > Chordata > Mammalia > Chiroptera > Noctilionidae > Noctilio > Noctilio leporinus. The sequence goes on along the minus strand of PVIW01005857.1, from coordinate 24,277 downwards.
ACTGCTGCATGCCAGGCACTCTGACTTTAATTGGATTACCTCTGACTCTCAGTCACTTAAGTAGGCAAGTGCTTTTATTTTCACATTGGGTTAGTAAAGGAAACTGAGGCCCAGCTAGCCTGTTTGTTCTTGCCTGAGGTCACACATGTCTAGTGTGCTTTCTCTTTAATGTTGGGGTGAGGCGTTAAAAGGGAGCTGCACAGTCTCAGTATAAGTGGATAGAAAGCAGTTTCTGCTAAGAGTGCTTTGTTCCCAAATGTAACAATCTGAGTTAGTAGTGTGGTAGTTCAATTTAACAGCAATTGAAATAGGACTCAACTTATTTCATTCTGATTCCTGGCCTTTGTACATGCCCTTGAACTAGGTACAAAGCCACAAGGTCCATGATGTGTGTTGTTTTCTTAGCCTGCATAATGGGAGTAAATCTCATAAATTGCAAACGTCCATTTTCTTCAGTTACATCTGGAATGTGGTCCAGGCTCATTTAGACACCGTGCTTTGTGGGAGAGTGGGTAACCTTTGCAATCCAAGGAGAGGCTGTGTGGAGAAGGTTGCAGATATTTGTGGATTTAAGGGAAACCTCAAAGCTGGGCCAAGTTGCCCTAAGTAGTCCTAAGTGAAACTGAGCCATCATCTATGATATATATAATCTGGGGTGGTAAAATCTTGCCCATGTGCCACACATAGTATTTGTTTGCTCTTGAAACAGGTAATTTAGATAGCTGGACTCATTGGACTAATGATTCATAGCTCAGTTTGTTCTAGTCACACTAGTTTCATTGTGCAAGTTTAAATTTAATATTTTTTTCCTTTTAGTGGAAGAGATAGGTGGGAACTTAGAGGAACCAAATTTTGTAGCACTGATAGTGAATACCTGAGCTAAACGTGGCACTTTTATTATATGACATTGCTACAAGGTGATATTCTTGATTTGTTACTGATGGGTGGCGTATGACTTAATTTTTCATGTGCATAGGCTACGTAGTGTATTCCTTCTCTATAGTTAGCTTCTTAAGTCATATTACATCACATTTTAAAAGTATCCCCTGAATAAGCTTGAAGTACCTTGCATAAGGGAGAGACCTACTTACACATTTCTTGGCTTGTGAAATTTTATAAATTGGGTTTGTATATTCCTCCTCATTTTAAAACCTAAAAATAGGAAATAAATTATTTTGTTTTGCTTGTGGTTGATTTCTTCTCTAGAAATGAAAGACATTTATGGGAAAAGGTACTGCTTAAGCTTTAAGAATTAGAATTTGGATCAGTATTTTGAAAACACAGAATATTTGGGTTATCAGAGTTACGGAGAAAGGCAGTCACAGGCACCTTAGTTACAGCAGGAGTGTGCTGTACTTCAGCTCTGAGATTTGTTATGTGCTTTCTCTGGAATTTAGAAGTATTTCAGAGACATTGGCTACACTTCCTTGTGGGCATTGTAACAAACTTGCTTTCTCTAATGTCAAATAGTTACAGATTCTGGCTTTTTGTTTCCAAATTCTGATCTAAAACACATGATAACTATTTTAATAAAATATACAACCTGGCATGCTCTCTTTGGAGAACCATTAAGCCTGTGTTAGGCAGGAGTAGGCATGGAATCCCAACAGTGTGCAGTTAGGTCCTTTTCTATGAGGATTAGCTTGCTTTATATTGAGTTAGTATGTCATTGGATCAAGTAGAAAGGAGGGCTTTGTGTGGTTCCCTGCTCTCACCCCCTTATTGAAACAATCTCTGAATTCTAGGAAGGAATATATACATACTTCCAATTATCATCAGGGATTACCTTGTTTTAAAATGCACCTCGTGTTAACCTGAGACTCTCTGGCCCACTCTTGCTGGAGGGTGAGAGGTGGAGGGGTGGGAGTTGGGCAGTTGAACTAGCTTCTTAAGGAGAGAAGCACTTGGTGACTGAGAACAACTCAAAAGAAAGCACTTTAACACAAACAGCAAAAGGAAACTAGGTTTATCCACTCTCTACTTTTTGTTTGTGTGTGTATGTGTTTTTTGTTTTTTTGCTTGTTTGAGTTTGACTTATTAATGAAATTTTTAAAAAGAGGGAATAAGGCAAAATCAAATTGTTCCCAAGATTATTCTGAAGCTGGGTTTTGGTGGCTCTCTTTGACTTTCTGTGAGGTAAATTTTTTCCATTAAAAAAACACAAAAATGATGCTGTTCAACTGGTGTAGGAACCAGGCAGCTCTGCCTCTGCCCCCACCCCTGATTATGAACTACTGATACCTTGGGGAAAAATTCCTGAATGCAAAGAAGCTCCCAATAAATATAAGCAGATATCAAAGACGATTGCTATGGTATTTTGGAAAGTGCTGTTCAAGGAAGTGATTTCAAGAAGGAAATAATTTATGCACTGTTTGACTCATTGAATATGTTCTTCTTTTTCCCCTTATGACGCCACTGTAAACAGTGTCCTTGACAGAAGAGAAACACAGACAGGTCTCTTAAATGATTTCCTTGTAGTTCATCCTGAGAGCATAGCTGAACTTCCTGACTCACAGACTAGAGCTCCTTCCATGATAATCAAGATGGGAAGGAGGATTGAGTCATATTTTTCAGTCAGCTGGTTTATAGGGATGTTCTTTGGCAAAATTAACACAGTGATCACTTGAGAGAATTAGGGGATTCTATAATCAATTATGAAAAGGTATTCAACAGCTGATTCTATATTCTTTTGAAAATGGAATCAAGTGAATGCTATATGTAATAATTTGATTATCAAACCCACTCATTAATGAAAAAAACAGCTTAATCATGGATAAGAGAACTCTACTTACTCCTCCTGGAACTAACTTGCATGTTTTGAGCATCCAGATCTATGTATTACCTACCGGCTGTCAAATGGAACACTTAGAAAGCTGATTAGCTTCGTAACTGCTTTGAGATACAACATACAATGTGATTGCTTCTAGATATAGAAACTCAGTCTTCTATTAGCTAATTTCTTCATTTTGTGTATTTTCTAGGATTTACAAGCTAAACTTAATACCAAAATCCCCTGTCTTCTAAAAAAAGAAAGTCCTATATGTGAGAAAGGATTATGCAACAGTGTATTCTGATTTTCCCTTTGCACTACTTGGGAGTATGGTCTGCACTTTTAGGAAAAAATTTCCTGGCTCAAAATTATAAACATAGCAAGTTTGGGTATCATAATCTCTTTGTTGTGGTTCAGTTACATTTTATTAGTATAGGGTGGGTGCATAACTTTTACACTTTAAATGATTACCTAGCTTTTTTACTTATATAAAAAGAAAAACTTGAGGGGGGAGCTAAACTTGTAGTATTTTACCTGTGCTTCAGAGTGATTTTAATTCATTTTATTATGAATATACCATGTATTCATTTGCTCAAAATAATACAGTGAGTAGAATGCACAGTAATGTTTTGCTCACATATAAATGCATCAGGTGAAATTTAGCTTTAGACTTCAGTGGAAAAAATAAGATTTACAGCATTTGGTGTTAATGCCCCGGATACCCAAAAGTAAAAATTAACTTTAAAACCATCCAAGTGCCGTCTTGTTGCATCTTGGCGGTGATCATGCATTGAGAATCCTTCCTATGTGCAAACTCTTCCCTTCCCATCTACCCACCTGAGTTAAAGCTTAATCCAATAGCTATACAGGGAACAGAATTTATATGCTGAAAAATTTTTTCTGTGGTTTTCTTGTGTTGGTTTACCAGCTTTGTTTTTAATTTAGCCAGATTGAACGCCTATCAGATTTTTTGTTGTTGTTCTTTAATCCTATCGGATTTTAAGGCTAGGACTCAAAGCAGTAATTTGATGTCAGACTTAATGTATTAAGAGGAAATCCCAAGTGAAATCTTGTTAAAGGAAACTGAAGCAAACAGAAAGGGGAAAGTATATTGTATTTCTATTGACACCCAAATTGTCTTTATTTTGGTATGAGGCATTACATTTCCAAAGGACACCCACAGCTTGGCCACATTCTAAAAGTATTGTGATTTGTTCTTTCTTTCTTTATAATGGTTCACCATGATGATGGCTTGGAGATCTGCAGGCCACACATCCTTTGTTTGGGCCCTGGGAGAGACCTGAAGGTGTGACTCTGGGGTCACTTGCTTACTTTTACTATATTCAAAAGGATATTGCCTTTCTTTTCAGTATTGCTTACTGCTGGATGGGCAGTTAAACAAAAGTAAAAGAATATTTTAGGAGCAGTGTGGTCATACTAAATGCTAGTTTCAAAGTTGATTAGGCTTAAGAATCGTCATGTAGGGTGGAGCTTGGGTGGAGCCCTGCAACTCTGAGGCCTGGGGCCTACCTACCGCACTCTGAAATGGGGACTGTGTGTGAGACATAGAAACTACAATATAGAGCATGTAATGCAACTACATTTGATATAATATACACTCCTAAGAGGTCTGTTCCCAAAGTATCAGCTGAAGAAACTTTTAATTAAATTGACATTGGCTGGATACTTTGGGGACAGACCTTGTGTGTATGCATACAATGTGTTTTTCCCCCTCTGCTGAAATGGATGTGAGGTTGGTGAAGGTAGATATATACCTGCCTCTATAAATTTATGTGCCTGTTATAAACTCTATTAGTTGAAATGACCAAATGCATCTGTATTTAAAGTTGAAATGAAAAAGAAGGTACCGAGAAGTAATGCCCAATGTTTAATTGTGCACCTCTTTCCCGTGAACTGCTTCAAGGACCTGGATATTTAATTTACTCTTTCATATCCACGCTGGGTTCCCTTCTGAAGCAACTATTCACCCTACTCCTGTCCCTCCCCCTGTTTATCAGGTGCCATTTGGGTTGGTTCCCAGGGAACAGTTGTAAGAACACATTGCTCAATTATATCTAAACTTTATGAATTTGAAATGCACATTTTTTTTTAAAAAGCACTGTCTCTGTGTACTGTTATTGAACAAATAACATTCAACAAAACATTTTAAATATGACTCCTACTGGGAAGTAAATGTTAAAATTATAGCAGATGTGGTTCCTGTAACAAAATTCAGGAAACACTTTCTGGTATGTGGGTGTTGTAACTTCAGTTCTTGGAACTGGAACTTTCCTTCAGGAAACTGTCCTGTCAAAAGCAGAGCAGTCGAAAAAAATATGAAGCACAATCCACAAACTATGTTGTGCAGTGTAATTAAATTTTGATTTGGTGCATATGTTTTTATGGTTGTGATAGGGCTGAGACCAGCATGTGACTTTTATCCTGGATAATGTGCATCTGGATAACTTGTTAAACTGCTTCTCTCCCTTCACCGCTTTAAAAATACAGGTGTGTCTGATTTACTCTGGATGTGCATTTAGGGAAAGTGTTATAAAATTAACCAGTTCCCATTGTGTTTTGTACAAAGTATGAAAAGTTTCCTATCCACCTTTGCAGAAATTACTTGGTCCTGCAACTGACAAAATAATGTCTTACTTTAGACATTTCTAAGATACCCTTATGTAGTAAATTGGTGCTCTTACCAAGATGTTAATAAAAATTTGAGTCTGCATTATTATGACTTCCAAAAAATTATTGTAAGCAGCAATTTTTAACTGGTGTGCCTCAAGGATTTTAAAAACATTCTGTAGCTGACTGTTTTAGTCAGAGGCACTGACCTATTTTTCCTTAGACTGTCAAATAAAAAAAATTACAACAGTTTACTGTCTGGTGTTGAATGTATCAAAATTACATCTTTTATTTTTTTTAAATCAGATTGGCAAAAATATTTTTTGGTGTGCTGCAGAATTTCAGTAATCAGTTTATAGGTACCATGAGATGAAAAGGGTTGAAAATCACCGATTTAAAGGGAAACAGAACCGCTCATTAAGTTAATATGCTACATTTTAAACAGTTTTTAAAATTCATTAAAAGGTGATATTCAGTGGTATACAAAGTTCTGGCCAGTAACATAAAGCTAAAGCTGTTGTGTTATTTATTTTTTCTGGTACTTTTGACCTACCAATTATACTTTCAGGAATTATGTTTTTCTGTTATTCTTTTATAGTCTGTATCGTTTTCCCCTTCAGTCTTCTTTTAGAGTGTGACCATGCTGTGTAAATAGAAATTCGTACCACATGGAAAAAATTAGGCAGCAACATTTCCTAACATTAGCATAGTGAAAAAACTAAATGAAACCCAGTATGTTACATTTATGAAGTTTTGCTACCTGAAAATGTTGGAAAGAATGAGATTAGGGTTGTCTGCTTCTTATGTCACTTGGTTTTAGTGAAATTCAAAGTAAACCGATTAAAACTTAGATTTTGTTTTTAAGTGGGACTCTTGTCCAGAAGACAAAAACAAAACAAAACTCTGAGTTAAAAGTTTTAAAAGATTAAATTTGATAATCCTATCATTTCCCAAGTGTTGATAGTGCAAGGCTTTTGTTTTAACCCTCATGTGGGTTAATAAACATCTTCATCTTTTTCTTATTTTAGAAGTCACTTTTTACTAAGGATAGAATGAAAATCATTATGTTTACTTACTGTGGAATTTATTTTGTAGGCTTCTAAAAAATCATGACAGTTCTTATGGTAAGCCTAGAATAAAACTTGGTCTCTTCCTGAGGTCACCCATTTTCTGTGGTGACACCCAAGATATTTGTCTTATCCATTATTTTAAAAGAGCAGAGTAGAAGCTGCATTCCTACTTGGTCTTTTTGGTAGCTTGGTAAATAACCCCCTTTTTGGGGGGGCAGAGGAGTAGTTAATTTCACTATCACCCAGATCATTTTTATCTTCTATGGTATTAATTTATAAATGTTTTTTCCTAGCCCAATTTTTTTGACAACTTTGAGGTATATTTTACTGTCATAAAAGTTACCTATTTCAAGTGTACATTTCACTGATTTTTAGTTACTTTACTGAGTGATGCAACCATCGCCAAAAGTCAGCTTTAGAACATTTTGTCTCTCCAGTATGCTCCCCCATGCCCATTTATAAGGAATCCCTCCCTGTTCCCATCCCTATGCAACCACTAATCTGATTTCTGTCTGTGTCTAGATTTGCCTTTTGTGGGCACTTCACATACATAGAATCTTGTGGGTTTTTTGCACAATATTTTTTGAAGTTCCTCTATGGCATAGCATGTGTCAGTAGCTCTGCCCTTTTAATTGCTGGATAGTATTTTATTGTCTAGATATGATAGACTGGTTGTTTTCAAGTTTTGTTTTGTTTTTGTTTTTTGGTATGAAAAATGCTGATGTGAACATGTCAGTCTTTGTGTAGACACATAAATTCCTTTTTCTTGGTTAGATAACCCAGGAGTGGAAAAGCTGGGTCCTATCGTAGTTTTTTGCTTAACTTCTGAGAATCACCAAACTGTTTTCCAAACTATTATGCCCACTGTAGCCCATGTATAAATTGGTTAATTCACTCAGTTTCTTTTTAAATTATTTACTGTCTTCATACTCACCTGGGCTGTGAAAGTAGTGGTTCTGAGATCTGAACAATTTTGCACTTGATTATTAAAAAAATATTTAAATTATTTACAAATAACTTAAAATGTGTATTTTAAATTTATATATGACTTAAAATAATTATTTTTTTCTCATAAAATACCCTTTATAGTATTTTTTGGGTTGGGCTTTTTGATGAAGAAACTTATATTAAGAAATGTTTTTTAAAAATAAACTAAAGTATAATTAAAATATGATGCATGCTGTTGTCAAAATAGCATGCAAAACACCTGGCTCATAACTCTGAAACCCCTCAAATAGCAAAAATATATTATTGAGCATAAATTTTTTATTTTGTAACTTAAGTGGCCCAAGAAATTGTTATTTCAATGTGCTTTTAAATGAAAACATTTAGGCCAAAATGAGCTGTTCTCATTCATTACAGCTTCATATGCAGAGATATGTTATCTAAGTGAAGCTTCTGGAAATTATCATTCAAACGTGGGTCCTACCAGGGGAAGGTGGTGCCCTTGTGCGCTCTCAAATGGTGCACTCCAAACTTCAGGAAACGATAGATCTATTTTATGAACAGAACTCTCTTGTGGAATGCTTTGAAATTATCTGTAGGTGCACGTGTAATGTTAGCGAGAGTGAATTACCTTGTTAGCACTCTGTTGCTATTTGCAAAAGAGCTGGGAGGCCTTGGCTAGTTGTCTCATCACGGCTGCCTTCCTGCGTCAGCCCAGCTTTCAGCTCTGGGGCCTTGGTGCCCTATGGCATGTTGTTGGAATTCATTGCTTCTGGGTTTTAGTTTACCTACTAAAGATTATATCCGTATTAAAATAGCTTTATGATTATGGCAAATTTACGTGCATGAACAGTGCTTTTAATATTGTATTGAAGAAAGCCTGTTCCTCTAGGAGCTGGCCAGCTCCAGTGTGTGCAGGTTTCTAAGTTAGTTAAGGTAGAGTGTCCGCCTCCCCACCAGAGGGGAGCTCACAGTTTAGGGGGCGGGGCGACAGGACAGACAGAATATAGCAAACAAACAGGCCAGGTAAATACTGAAACTACTGCTATGACTAAAACACAGGGAGTTACGAGGGAGAAGAACGACGCTGGGTCTCATGCGGGCCATGAAGGACCTTTGAGGAATTTGACCTGGGGTGGAGAAAAAGCAAGTCATGATATGCTAGAGCGAGTTAAAGGTCCTTCCAGAATGTACCTGGAAATAAGTGATGAGGGTGTGAAGGATGGCATTTTTAAGCAGCACAAATAAGGTTTAGAAAATAACCATCATGTGGCAGTTTTTCAAAAGAAAAAATTTAGTTTGTTTTGTGGATTAATTCTACCAAATCTCAGCTATGTTATTTTGTTTATTTTAATGAGGGCAAAATGAGTTCCAGAACAGTATAATTTGCACTTTCAAAATAGACTATATATTTTTTTCTCTTACAGTTGACATTCAATATTATTTTGTATTAGTTTCAGGTATACAGCATGTAAGGCAATCATGAGGCTATTTTCTAGAAGTTAGTTTTAATTGGTATAAAACTGCAAACAAGTTAAGTGAATGGAAAAGAAATTTGAGAGGACATTTTTCTTCGTTTGGAAGCCATCAAGTAAGGAAAGGAATGGAATTAGAGATGTTCCAGCTCTGTGGGTACAGTCATAAGGAAGAGAAGGAAGGCTTAGGCTGTAAGGAGGATATTTAGCCTGGATATTAAACACAAAGGTTTATGTACAAAGCACGCTTTTCTACATGTGAAAGACTGTTTTGGGGAAGTTGGGTAAAAGATTCCCTCCTCTGCCAAAAACAGATCTTGGAAGAAATAATATATGTATATTAAGTTTAAATAAAGCCCAGGAATGAATTTATCCTTGGGGATGATTACACAGTGAAGCACAGTAGAAGGTGGTGGGTTTTTTTTAGTAGTTTTAGAAATAGAAAATAGATAATCTACCTTGGATATTTCAAGAAGTAGCACATGGTTTAAGTACCTTTTTCTCAAGGGATTATGTGGCTTCTTGAAAAAGATGTGATCTCAACAACCTAAAACTTCAGGAACTGGAAGTTCTTCCGTAGGTACCACTGTGTGTGGGATTATCTGAAGTTGCTGCAGGGACCTGCATTCATTATCTCCTCATCTCTTCTGTACTTCGGTTTTACAGTTATTTTCCAGTAAATATATTCATTATAGACCTTTTGTAACATGATATATAATAATATTTATGATGATTGTATTGTGAGCATAGTGTTTTTTATTTTCAGGGTACATAGTTAAATGTGTTTTTATGTTAGATTTGTCTTACATCATTCCTATATTTGTTTATTCTGTCCTGTATTGAAGGGTGAATAAGTGCCTCATACAATTAAGTTTCTATTTCTTCTAGTATCTCTTGAAGTTTTTGCTTTACAGATGTTGATGCAATGTGTTTATGCATAAATATTTATAATTGTTATGTCTTTATTTTAAAATTGAGGCCCTGGTTGGTGGGGCTCGGTGAATTGAGCACTGGCCTGCGAACGCACGTGTCACTAGTTCAATTCCTAGTTGCAGCCAGGGCACATACCCAGGTTGCAAGCCAGGTTTCCAGCCTGGTCCCCAGCTGGAGGAAGGTGAAAGGCAACTGTACATTGACATTTTGCTCCCTTTCTTCCTCCCCCTTCCTCTTTCTCTAAAAATAATGAATAAAATCTTTAAAAAAAAAAATGAAACCAAAACCTTTCAGTGGTCAATTTGATATGAACTCTAGAAGTGGTCTTTAAGTGCTGGATAAGTTAACTTATGCTTAATTCTTCTTGTAAAAAAGCATACATTTCATTTATCTTACGTACTTCTTTTAAAGATCCATCTGCTTTAAAAAATTCAGGGCTGTAAAAAATGACCAGTTCTGCCCTGGCTGGTATGACTCAGTGGATTGGCACCAACCTATGAACTCAAAGGTTGCTGGATCGATTCGTCAGTCAGAGAACATAACCAGGTTGCAAGCCAGGTCTCCAGCCAGCTCTGTAGCTGGAGACAGGTGAAAGGCAACCATATATACATTGATGCTTCTCTCCTTTCTTCCTCCCTCCCTGCCCTTCTCTCTTAAAATAATGAATAAAACCTTAAAAATAAACACACACACACACACACACACACACACAGAAGCAAAAATGACCAGTTCCTCAGGTAAGTGTGTACAGAATTCATTAAATGACAAACTTATCTGTAGGTGAGCTATGGAATAATCACAATTATACTTTACTGACTTTAAGGCATCATTGATTGAAAGAGGAGCAATATTTTATATACCATGAAGAAAAAAAATGCTAAGGCATGGTTTGTAAAACACCTCAATTTGAGGTTAATTTAAAACTGTATCCTAAGATCAATGAAATGTATTTAATTTATGTAAGACACTGTTAAGCACTGTGGAAATACAAAATATATATTTTCTCAAACAGCTTATACTCTAAAAAAGTATTTTATAGTTAATCAGTGTTGTTATTCTGAAAATTATTCCTTAAAACCAGAAAAAATTTAATTTAGAAGCCTATGTATGTCTTGGCTACAACCTCATTTTTTATCTTTATTTGGTCAAATTTCATGCCTTTAATATAAAATGCTGCCTTGGAAAATTACTTTGAAACTACCTGCTTATTCTTAGAAAATATTTTAAAATATGTAACAACCCCCTCTATTTTATAAATGGACAAGTGCTGGAAGGAAATCTGGACAAAGTAAAAATGGTCTAGTTTATTTGAGTGATGTGGTCATTAGACAGTTTTTTTTTATTCTGTTGTATAAAAAACCTATTAATTTCAGTAAGGGAATAGGAATAAGTTTAGTGGGGAGGCAATTGAGGAATCTCACCTGTGTTCGTACTGCTCAGCTAAAACGGGTGGACATACAGGAACCCTACAGTTTTATAACCTAGTTAGTTGTTCAGACATGCCCAGGTTGGCCTAAAGGTATCCTATGAAAAAATCTGAGGAAATAAAATATTGCAAATAAACTTAGAATAAAGTGAAAGATTAGCATTTACTTATTAGTAAATATTTTTTACTAAATATTTTTCTCCTACAAAAAAATCCCATTTCTTACTACTTATCTAAGATAGAATTAATAATGACTTGAGGAAAATGGCTTTTAACAATTGTGACATGTATACAGTGTAAAATGATGTAAAAAGATACCTTTATGGCTATTTTAACTGATCAGCGCATATAAAAATAAAATTGTATTGTTGAGATTACCTTATCTTCTATGAGTAACAAAATTAACCTTAGTTGATACTCTTTTAACTTAATTCTCATATTTAATGAAAATATTCTTTACATAGCCTTTGGGGAGTCCCTGTTAACTCATTTTGGTAGATCATCAAGAGCTACCTTCACCCTGGCTGGTGCAGCTCAGTGCATTGAGCTCACGCCTACAAACTAAAAGGTTGCTGGTTCCATTCTCCATCAGGGTACATGCCTGGGTTGCAGGCCAGGTCCCCAGTTGGGGGTGTGGAAAAGGCAACTGATTGATGTTTCTCTAACACCAAAGGGATATTTCTCTCCCTTTTCCTCTCCCTTCCCCTCTCTAAAATAGAACTACCTTGCATCCTTGTGGACATTATAGAAAAGCTGCTCAAGTACCTAGGTTCAAGTTCAAATTATATCCTTCAGCAACCAGTATCTAAAGCACACATACTTTTTTCCACCTTATGTTAAATAATAGCAAATGCACAGTGCCAGAAACATAAGTCAGCATTCAATACTGAGCTTCTAATTTCCTTATCTGACCTTCATTTCACCATCTATAAAATGGCCTCCCCCTGAAGTAATTAGTTTATTATGGGTTGTTCCAGGAGGTGTTTTTGCATATTGGTGATTTAACAAAAAAAAAAAGATCTTCAAATCTTTTATCGGCATGGATTTCTGTTTGTTTGTTTTTGTTTAAGAGTTTGTTTCTGGAAGGATTCCGGAAATCTCCCTTCCTTCCTCAAAATGAGCAGTGTCTCTTTTCTGTATTCAAGAACCATCATCAAACTCAAATCACTTGTTTAGAAAATGACAAGGAAAGAACAGGTTTTTGGCAATTGCCTTTGACCTTGTAAATTTTCATGTACTTTGATCATGTGTTCTAAGAAATGACAGCTAGTCTCCCTTCTTTATGCTTTGTAATTTCAGATTCATGGATGTTTTCTCAGGTACATATTCAACATCAGCTTGAGTGTTTTGTTTAAAAGAGTTAGTGGAGTTTTAATAGGATGACTTCCTAAGCAATTTATAAACCTCATCCTGTTTTTCAGAAATGTTAAGGTTTTAAACAGGATTGCTGTGTTCTTTGTAGATTTTCATGGGGTGGAAAACAGTCAGGTAGAGTGCCAGGGACTAGCTGGATACCACTCATTTACCTTGGAGACATTTGGGAAATCCTGTTTGCCTTGGTTTCTCCAGAATGAAGTGAAAAAGTACATTTTCTCTTGTCATAAATGAATGTTTTATAAAACAACTCTCAGAGTAGAATCATATTTCTGTAGGTGATTCACATCTGGCTTTAGGCAGAAGGAGCATTATGAAGTCTTGGTATTGCTGTGGCTAGTATTTCATTTTCTAGGAGACTTTCTCTGTTCACTTTTTCTTGATCATAATGGATATAATTTAGTCTCTTTAAATTTTTTTGAAGGTCAGTAAAACAAAAGCAATAATATATTGAAGTTAATTGTAATTTAAACAAAAGAGAATAATCTTCATTTATCTCTCAACAACTTGACTAAACATTTTCTTTTTGTTCTTTTTTTTAAAAATTGTATTAGTGTTGTATTACATCCACCCCCTTTCTTTTTGTTCTTTTTCAGCTTTTTCTTTATCCATTAAATATTTCACATAATTAAATTATCCTTTGTGTATGTTTGATAAGTGCTTGGGGGGTCAACGTATAGGGGAAAAGATAAAGTTAGATTACTGTAGGCTGTTGTGATCTTTGAGATTCTCATTCTGTTTTATTTTTGTTTTTTAAAATTTTACATTAAAAATATTTTATTGTTTTTAGAGAGAGGAATAGGAACAGAAAGAGACGCCTTCGTATGGTTGATTTTTACCTGCCTCCAGCTGCAAATCTGCCTAGAGACCTGGCTTGCAACCTGGTTATGTGCCCTGGCCGGGGAATCGAACCAGAGACCTTTGGATTCGCAGGCCGGCACCTTATCCACTGCGCCAACAGCCAGGGCTGTCATTCTGTTTTAAATTGGGAGATAAATACAAAATACTTTTAGATCTTTTATGCTTAAAAATGTCATGCCAAGAATACATTTTTTAAAGTGAAAAATAGTTCAGGTCATGTTGACTAATGAAGGTGTTATGTTATACATTGTGCTAGAAGCCATCGTGTATATGGTCTGTGTGTGATACTGGTTGTGGAAAAGACACTGAATACCCTGTTTATGAGTATCACTCACTCATGTTTACTTACAAGATTCATAGCTGAGAAACAAGTATAGCCCACAAACTCCTAATAATTGAAGACTGTTAGGATTTTTTCTTTTCTATTCACACATGCAGGTATGTACGTACATGCATTTTCACATAGAACCTAAACATTACCTTGGTATGACAAGTTGGAATCGTGTTCAACCTGAAGTTATTATTTTAACTGTGCTTTTAAATATTAATTTAAAGTTAGCTGATGAAAAGTTGCATCCTTTATTTTGTTGTTGTTCTTGCTATCAGTCTTGTTTAGAAAATGACAAGGAAAGAACAGATTTTTGGCAATTGCCTTTGACCTTGTAAATTTTCATTAATTATGTTTGTTTAAATAATCAGGAATAGGCAATTCAGACACTTGTATATATATATATATTTTTTTTTCTTTTTTATAAAGATTTTTATTGTTTTTAAAGAGAGGGGAAGGGATAGAGGCAGAGAGGAAGAGAGACATCAATAGACATATATATATATATATATATATATATATATATATATATATATTTGACACTTATATTTTTATAGAATTCCTTGAAAAAGTCTTCCCAAACTGTAGGACAGCAAGAATTACTAAAATTATTCATTTATTTGAGGGAAATATATCTGATTTAATTCAGAAAAATTTTTTTCACTATATTTACATTGTTGAGCTGGTAAGAGTGAGTGGTTATTTCAGTAAGCGTTGGGAATTTAAAAAACCCACAAGTTGTTTACTACTTTTCTTCCAAAAAATGGATTTGGAGCATAGGTAATATCTTGCATCAGGTGCAGGGAAAATCATGTAGAGTTTAAGCCTTAGGCTGAACCCAGAATGTTTCTTCACTCAGTACCAAAATGTCAAACCTTTGGAATAATAATGAATAGTGCAATTGATGAAACATAGAAACCATGCTTTAACAAGATCGTTTATAGTACACTTAAGTGGATTTTTGTTTGTTTTGGATGGAAGAGTTGTATGAGGGATCTTTAGGTATTTTATTTTTATTATTTATTTTAAAATTATTTTTAGAGAGAGAGAAAGAGAGAAAAAGAGGGAGAGAAATGTCAATGTGTGGTTGCTTTTCCTGTACCCCCAGTTGGGTACCTGGCCTGCAACCCAGGCATGTGCCCTGACCGGGAATTGAACTGGTGACCCTTTGCTTCAGAGGCTAGCATGCAATCCACTGAGCCACCCCAGCCAGGGCAATCTTTAATTTTAATAGGAGGAGAATGTAGGAAAAAATGAATTCTAATGGGAGCATTTCGATTTACCAATAAAACTTAGAGGACAGAAGCTTTATGTATGATTTTGATATGTGATAATAACTATCATTTATTGAGCATTCTGTTATGTTCTGAGCTATGAGCCAGGAACTTTACATTTTAGATATCATTGAATTTATAAGTAGGAATCGTCACTGCCATCGTACAGATGAAGAATGTGAGGCTCATGGAAATGAGTTGAACAAGGTTATACTGCCAGCAAGTGACAGCTGACATCACAGCCTCTAAGTAATCTACGCCAGACTTTCATGTAAATGTCTTTTCTGTTCTTCACGTACTTATTTATAAGGCCAGTGCTCCTTGATTCATTCATAATGGATCCAAGGACAAATGGAGAAAATGAAACATGGTTGAGGGTGTACCTCTGTTTTTTAACTGAACTGTGACTGCCACAGGAAAAGGGAATGAGAGGAGGGAAGCATGGTATGTGTAAAATTTCTTTCAGGGTGAAGAAATGTGCAGAAAAATGGGAAGTCAGTGTTTCCTAATGCCCAGCACCGGGAAGTACCTTATCCCCACAACTCCATTACCACATGGGGGGTTAGGGAGAGGCGATTGCAACTATTACAGGTTATGGAGTATTTGTAACTCAGGGAACTCCTGTAATACTTGGAAAGAGAAAGATATGTGGGTGGAACCTTCCTGGATAAACCTTCTTCAGGATGCCACTTCCTTATGAGAAACTCATTTTGGAATGAAACGGAGATCCTTCTACCTCTTTCTTTTTGTATGAAATGCAAACACTCCTTTGCCTCTGCTGTAGGACATCATACTTTTTATACCATCCCTGCATTCTCCTTTCTGTTGCTGGTCTCTTACCCTGTTCTGAATGTTGTTAGCCCAAGGGGCCACTGGACTATGTTTAGAATTGAATTCTCTTACTTTCTCCTTGGGGAGGAGATTGGGTAGGAAAAGCATAGAAGGCATGGGGAGGCAGGTGGGAACCAATGTTGCCTTGCTTTGCCTGGCACTTGGGCTCCAGCTGTGTATATTTATCAGTGGTTCAAAATTATTGAACACATAATATGTGCCAGGCCCTGGGCCAAGCAATGTGTTATACATTAGTTAATTCTTACCACAGTCCTAAACCTTTGGTACAGTTATCTCCATTTAGAGAAGAGGAAACTAGACCTTTGAGAGTTTGTGACTTACCCTGTTGGCAATAGCTAGTGTGGCAGTCTCTAAAGTGCTTGTCACAAATGCAGCTATTAGGAAAGATTTCCCGTGTCTGTTTTCAACCTGCTTCATTGTGATGGCTGCTGTCCGAGTAGAAAAGTAACAACAGTGATGTGAGGAATCTTCTCATTCTCTATAGCAATGGTTCTCAACATGGTGTGTGTGTGTGTGTGTGTGTGTGTGTGTGTGTGTGTGTGTGTAGTGTGTGTAATTTTACCACTGTCATCCCCACCCATGGGGATATTGAACAGTATCTAAAAACATTTGATCGTCACAGTTGGGGGAGAGGGTATGCTACCATCATCTAAGATAGGCTCAGGCTCCTGCTAACTGAGAACCATACAACACACAGGACGGCTCCCATTAGAAAGAGTGATTGGCACACAGTGCCTGTAATAGAACCATGGTTGAGAGCCTCTGCCCTGCAGGCTTCCCTAGTTCATAGGTGTGAGGATATTTATGCTTCAGAGGACACCTGTACATTGTAATAAGACTGCCACTCAATCAGTCCTGGCCCGAGGTTAGCTATTTAACCTGCTCGGACACAATGTGTGCAAGACAGCGCTGGGCACCTGTGTCAGTTACATAGCCCTATAGAAAAAGGAGAAGTGGTCATTCTTTTCTCAGTGGTTAAGAAAATGGAAGAAACAGTTTTGGGAATGGGGATGAGAAAAGTGTTTAGAGGGAATCTGGGGTTGGCAAAGGCATGGATGGCTACAGGTTGCAAAATTGAAAAGCGTAAAACCTGAGTGGGGCAGATAAGGAGCTCGGTATTCTGTTCAGGGCTGGAGGTATGACTATCTGAGGACAGTCTGAAGCCCTCTGTCTTTTTTTAATCTACTTGAGTGCCCTCTCTATACTATACACTTTAATAGTCATTAGCCCGCTTAATCCTCAACTTAATGTTAGGTAATTTGTACTATTGTTTATCACCACCCTCCTTTAATGGCCGGTGTAATTGAGACTAAGGTAGTTTAAATGACTTGCCCAAAGGCTCATGGATAGGAAGTGGCTGAGCCCAGGTTTGAACCCTTCACTACCGCTGGAGACCATCCTCTTTAGCAAGCTTTCTGTGCCAGTAACCAGAGATCCATCCTACTGTGTATTGCTCAGCCTGCTCTCTGCCTTCCCCTAATTCAATAGAACCATGGTAGGAAGCTTACCAAACAGCAGTCTCCATTTGGGGACCTTGAGTAGACATCTGGTTGTTCTGTAGTAGAGGGTGATAGAGGGGTCAAAGTGGAGGAGGACCCCCTAGCAGAGAGCCTTCTACAGGAGCAAGGGAAGAATTCTGAGTGACAAGGGTTTACCATATCTGGCAGGGAAGAGGTGGATTGCAGCTGTATTCTGAACTAGTTCAAGGGAGAAAACATGCGGAAAGGGAGATTGGTAGGTATAAGGTAACCACCTATTGTTTTACAGATTGTGTAAATGCGTTTCTGAAATCTGGGCCTTTTGTACATCAGATGCAGCTCAAACTAGAACCATAGAGTGAGGCCCTGCTTAAAGTCTGAAGCTTTCTGGCTTAGTGATTTTGTAGAAAAAGATTTGCAGGAAAAACACTTTGAAACATGAAGAAGGAAATAGGATTCTGATGGTGGTACTAAATCAGTATATGAAGACATAGGACAAGAATCAGAGATTAATTTTCCAACATCTCATAAACAACCTACTTCTCAAACAGGAAAAAGCAACTATTTCTTTTAAAAGATGAAGCTTGAAGACAGGAAAGGTGAATTACATCTTCAGGGTGGCTGCTAATAGACAGATTGCCCTGAAAGCTGTGCAGGTGGGAGCTTGAAACTTGCTCCTGTGAGTGTGTGTAACCACTGGATCAGTTGTAGTTTCTCAGCAGAGCAAAAAGCAGACGCCAGAGCAAGAGTTTAAAGGAGTGGATGAGCTTTTGCCCAGTGTGCGTGCACAGATAGTGCGCCCGCAGCAGGCATGTGTGTACTCAAGCTGTTTCAGTTTTGCCAGCAAATGGAATTGCGTGGTCCACGAGGTCAGGACCCCTCTGTAGCTTCCTTCCTCCTGGAGGTCCACTGTGCCATTTGATAGATGAATTTGTGCTTGCAGGTTGATCCTTTCTGATAAAACTCCAGGTTTAACCAGAAATCTCTAAATGTGTCAGATGGAAAGATGGACTAGTTCCAGTGTGGCATCTTCTCAGATCCTGCTATATTTAGTAATTTATTATTGTTATGTTTCCTAACATTGTGTTACAAAATTTTTCAAACATTCAGAAAAACTTGAAAGAAGAATTTTTGGCAGAAAGCTTTATTCCCAGATTATGTTGTTGATGCTTTATTACATACCTGTTCATCTCTTTGCTGCTGTATTCATCCATTAATCTGTCTCCTGTGCTGTTTATGTAAGGTGCAGGTATCAATGTACTTACCCTACTTTACCTTGTATGTCGTTAAAGTATTTATTTACAGGTTTTTTCCTGTTGCCATAAAATTTATGTGCCATGAAATGCCCAAACCTTAGGTGTACTGGTAACCTTTTGATAGTGTATATATCTGTGTAACCTGAACCCCTGTTAGGATACAGAACTAATTTTAGGATTATTCTTTGGTATGTATGTGGGAAGATGATTAGAAGATAAGTAAATATGCACATTCCTGTTTTTCTCCACTTAAGGTGTCATTTCTATTTAAAAAAAAAAATGTGCCCTGGCTGGTGTGGCTGGGTTGAACGCTAGCCTAGGAACCGAAAGGTCACTGGTTCGATTCCTGGTCAGTGCACATGCCTATGTTGCAGGTCATTTCTCCGGTTGGGGGTGTCAGTGTCTCTCTCCAACAGCAATGTTTCTCTTACTCTTTCTCTGCCTTTCTTCCCTTCTCTTTAAACAATAAACAAAATACTTAAAAAATTGTAAAATCTTTGTATGTGTTTGATAGTATCTCATTTTGTAGAGATTATTTAGGTAATTTCTTGAGGCCTCAGACAAAAGCTATGCTTTTTTTTACCCATGTTGTCTCTTGCTTTATTGAGTTTCTGGAATTTTCAGCCCTCCTAACGTATATTGAATATTGTTTAAGAAAAACTATTACAAACTACAATTTCTTCCGTCTGTGACCAGGCATACAGTAACTGCTTCCTTTAAAACAAGCAATGCCTTCTTTACAAAGAACACTTGGATCTGATTCCGAAATCATAAATGATAATTTATTTATTTTTTTGGTGTTAGCCCTTCCTCCAATAAAGGCACTTTGTGGGGAGTAGAGACCCCTGTCTGTCCTTTGAGATCTCCCCTTCTTTGGGTAATAGTAAAATCAACGTGACAGACTATAACTAAAATGCTCAGAGAGTTGGGTTGCGTTTTCCCAGAGTTATGATGTGAAGTCATGAGGAGGGAGGCAGAGTCTCTCCTGAATGAGGTGGATGTAGAGGCTGTCATTCATCCTGTGTGGGTGGGTCCAGGGCCCTCAGAGCTTCTCTCCAGTCAGGATGACAGCAGCCTGGGGATGAGGGCCTGTCTTCACAAGTAACCCTGTAGTTAGTGGATCTGCAGGTAACCAGGGGCCCCGCACTGAAAGTGGGTAAATTGTAATTTGTCAGTCAAATTACCTGATTGCATGTTACCAGTTTATTTCTATTTCATGAGCCTGCAGCTTTTGGTAAAGTCTGATGTAAATGTTCCACCCCTTTCTCAGCTCTTTAAAGGGGATAGTTGAGTCTGTGATTGGGCCAGAGTTGGAAGGATCACATCCTGGCAGAATTAATGAGAGATCCCCTGGAGGTTTTAAATGTTTAGGAATAAGACATAAATATGTGTTAAGAGGTTCACTGTACCTGTATTTGAACATCTCAGTTTAATTTTATCAACACTATCAACCTGACAAAATGTCCTTTTATTTTAGTAAAGATATTCAAATATAGTGATGGAGTCTCCCAGCAGATTTCTAAAGAACTAGGACATTTGAGGAGCAGTAAGTTCTGACCTTTAATAGCAGCCACAGGCCTTATTCTTCATATTTTCCGAAAGCCACACCCGCCTGTTGGAGTAGATAGCTCAGGGCACTTGGATGCACTGGCTGTGCCTTGGGAGTTTTTAATCCTGGAGCTTCTCCTAATGTTTTCCTCTTCTCTGCCATCTCCTTCATATCCTGTTCTTTTCCACTTATTTCATCCTAAAATTACAAAGTTTTGTAGTGTGAATTTTATTATTCCGTTGAAGATGCAGCTGGAGTCCATGACTGGAATGGTTTTTATGCCTCATATTACATCTCCTGAACTTCCACCAACACACTTTTTTTTTTTCAAATTTTTTGATTATTTTTATTTGTATTTTTTAAAAGATATTATTTCTTATTTTTAGAGAGAAGGGAAGAGAGAGCGGCAGAGAGGGAGAGAGACATCAATGTATGATTGCCTTTCACCTGCCTCCAGCTACAGACTTGGCTGGAGACCTGCCTTGCAACCTGGTTATGTGTGTCCTGACTGGGAATCGAACCAGCAACCTTTGGGTTGGCGGGCTGGCGCATTCACATTTTTTTTAATAACCCTTTTGATGTTGTTGACCGCAGGTATTGGAGGGGGAGGTTGAGTCCTAGAGGTATTAAATAACAGCATGGAGGGAGAGTGGCTGCCCGCTCGGCACACGTACTGCCACACACTGCATTAGGCCAGTCTTTTGGAATGAAAGAGGAAGGCATTACAGTGAGATGATTAAAGTTAAGAATGGAGAGTTTTCATCTCTCCTTATGTCAGAAAAGCTGATCAAAGAGAAATTTGGCATTGCTGAAGGACTGATACATTTCAGCAGAAATTATTTCAGAAGCAGTCTGCACTCTGCTCCTTTAAAATGAAACTTTAAAATTCACCCTTGATTTTTCTTTCTTAATAATTTAAGGCTGAGTCCAGGGGTTGACAAACCCTTTTTGTAAAGGGCCAGATGGTATTATTTTAGGCTTCATGGGCCTTTGTTGCAGTTCGTCACCTTTGCAACTATTCAGCTCTGTTCTTCTAGGATCGAAGCAGCCACAGACAGACTGTATGTCAATGGATGGGCAGGGGCTCCAGTCAGTTTTATTTATACAAACGAGGTTGGGGAAGGGGACAGAGGAGAGTAAAAAGGGATGGATGTACTACAACAACAATAAAATTAAATAAAAAACAAAACAAAACCGACTTTGGGCCAGATTTGCCATTACAGGCCGTAGTTTGCCATCCCTGGGACAGGTCCATCATTATGTTTTGTTTAATGTTTTTAGGTTGAAATTTAAGTCAAACAGGAATGTTTAACCCCCACTTTACCCTTACCCCTGCCACTGGAAGCTTCATTCTCCTTTAATTTTACTTACAATTTTGAAATTTCTGGACTAAGCATGTTAGGAAATTAAGAATCAGTTGGGAGTGGGAACATTCAGCTAAATGTTCCTTTTAGATTTACTACTGAACTTTTTTAAATCATGGAATTTTCAGCGTTGCTTCAGCAAACGAAATGATGATGCACAGAGGTCTTGAAATAGTGTAAAATCATTTGAATTGAAAGTCAAGCCAGACATGGCACAGCATGGATCCGTGATGAGCTGAGCAGCCGGGGTTCTCAGCAGCCGTGGGCAGTGAGACGGCCTTGTGGCACCGAGGAGGGAAGAAGGCTTGAGAGGAGTGATCAGTATTGCTTTTGTGATTATGGGAGGCCGCAGTTACGTCCATTTACATTCTAAACTTTGACATCCCACTGTGTTCCTTTTCTAAAATTGACACTTTTCCACAGGCAAAGTAATTTGAGATCATGAGTCAGGCTGAGGAAAGTCCACAGACTCCCACAGGCGATTGCCGCCCTGAAAGAACATTGAGCGTCTGGACCAGCCCAGTGGAGCTAATGGCTGTAAAAGACTGTCATCCCCACACTTTATCAGGGGTTCTCTGGAGGAATTTTGGAGTTGGGGGTTGAGAAAATGGGTATAAACACCCCATGGTGAATGATCACTCCTGTGACTTAAAAGCTTTTCAGCAGGACCATGGGGCCCCTTCCTCTCTTCCAAACTTCTGCTCATCCTTCAAGCTCAGATGTCACTGCTCCTAATTAAATCATCCCAGGCGCCTCCGTTTAGACTTTGTGTTTTTCTCTATTGATTCGTGAGCACTTGTAACCAGCCTCTTCAATCAGTCTTAGAGGTGCCTCCCCTTTGTTTATTTCTCCCACTAGATTGTGGAATCTCCTTAGGTCTAGCACAAACGTGGGGTGAGGGGCATCAGTATTTACTGGATTTTTCTGCTTTTATTCTGTGAGGATTAAAGTCTTAAATTGGACTACAGAAAACTAGGATAGATAAGAGTATTCATACTCTTAAACAACTGTTAAGTGACATAAGTAATATTGAAAATGCAATTTTAATGTTTGAAAAAAGTATTTTAATGTAGTGAAACAGATTGCTGTGGACACATATAAAGGGATAATACTTTCTATGATTGAAAAAATTTTTTCAGTTTCTACAAACACATGGAGATAAAAGCACAGATATCTAAGCTTATTTGCCTCTTACACAAAACAGACCAAATGTAAGAATTGTTCATATACTGTTTTTTACAGAATCATCAGCAATTTTTTCTTTATGCCCTGATTTACAGTTACCTCTCCTCAGCTGCACACATCACACTTGTTCCAATTAGGCCTTGCCTAATATAAATTATTGGTATATTTGGTAATTTTGAATGTTTGCTTATTTTTTTTTTTTTTTTTTTACAATAGCTATATTAGCCTCTGCTTTTCAAAGGGAGTAAAAAAAAATGAGAATTTGAAAGCATTTTAAAGCAATCTCTAAAAATCCCTAAGTTTATTTCTTTTAAAATTAAACTCTCAGATTCCAATGATTAGTGTTGAAGAAAAGGTGGTGGAATACTTTATTGCGTTTGATAAATATCCTTTGTTTTATGCAAGTGAACCACCTGTTGGCAAGGATGGGGAAAAGATAATATAGTTAGCATATAAATATTCATGGCTGGGCCAAAATCCAGCTCAAAGAATCCTGACGAGCTTTGTAAGGCTCATAACACTACTTAGCAGAGGTCAGAGTGAAGGGCGACTTCTCCAGAAAGACAATGACTTACTGTTTAGCTTTCAGGAGATGCCAGTTATAGTGAGTGGTAGGAGGTGAGCTGGGGTTATGATGAAAATGAGAATATTTAGAAACGTAATTGTTGCTTGTTGCCATATGAAATACCAATACATGTTTTCAGCTTTCCTCTCCTATAATGATCTCCCTGTTCTTCCTACTTGAAATGTCTGTGGAATAGAATAATGAGATTGCCTCTACTCTTTATGACATTAAGCTTCGTTCTGTGGAAACAAGTGTGATGTGTGCAGTTGAGAGGTAACTGTAAATCAGGGTGTAAAGAAAAAATTGCTGATAATTCTTTAAAAACAGTATATGAACAACAATTCTTACATTTGGTCTGTTTTGTGTAAGAGGCAAATAAGATTAGATACCTGTGCTTTTATCTCTATGTGTTTGTAGAAACAAAAAAAAATTTCAATTATAGAAAGTATTATCCCTTCATATGTGTGTGTCCACAGCAATCTGTTTCACTACATTTAAAAAGTAATGGGCAGTGAATTTTACTACTAGAGGTTGTATGTTGATTGGGGAATGGAGGAGCCTTGAATTTGGTTTTAGATGCATGCTCCCATAGTGAAATGAGCTTCTTTAAATGGATAGAGGAGGAGCTCTACAATGTTTTTTTTTGTTTTGTTTTTGTTTTTGTTGTTGTTTGTTCACTAACTGAAAAATGTTGATGGGCCTCTACTCTTTCAATGGAAAAAAGATGGTTTTACATGTATTTCTTTTTCTTTGTTATCTTAATGTTTTCTTCTTTAGAGAAATGAATTGCATCTTGCCAGTTTCCTTATTATCCTATTGTTCCCTACTATTCTTATCAATATACAGACATTGATTTTCTTTTGATTTTCCAGGTGTAAGCCTTTTCCTGTTTTTTTTTTTTTTTTTTTTTTTTTTTTTTTTTTTTTTTTTTTTTTTTTTTTTTT
>PVIW01005856.1:0-97927 GCA_004026585.1 Noctilio leporinus | reverse complement strand
GAGGGAGGGAGAGAGAGGGGGAGGGGAGAGAGAGAGAGAGAGACAGAGAGAGAGACAGAGAGAGAAAGAGGGAGAGAGAGACACCAATGTGAAAGAGAAACATGGATCTGTTGGTTGGTTGACAGGTTGCTTCCCATATGCCCCCAACCAGTGAAGGAACCTGCAACCTAGGGATGTGTCCTGACTAGGAATTGCCTTTATATGCACTGAGAAACCAATACATTTGCATGACTCATTTTACTGTGAGTTGCTTCATTGCTGTGGTCTGGAACCAAACAAACCTGCAGTCTAACCAGGTATGCCTACACTGTCCATATTTTATATGGAACACAGAGCCTAAATGTTGGGTAACTGTAAAGTGTGTAAGGCTTACACAAACATCTAGATATCAAAGTATACACACATAAAATCAACAATGGTCAATAATAAACACACAAAAAGATGCTCAAAATCTTTAATCATTAGAAAAATGAAGATCAAAACCACAATGAAATATTACTCTACACTCACTAGGATGGCTATGATAAAAAGACAGATAAAAACAAGCATTGGCAAGTATGTGGAGAGATTAAAAACTCTCTTATATTGCTGCTAGAAATACAAATGGTGCAGATACTTTGGAAGTTTTATCAGTTCCTCAAGTGGTTAAACAGAGACTTACCATGTGACCCAGCAATTCCATTTTCTGTGTATTTATATGTACATCCACGAGAAATTAAAAGATACCTACATAAAAATTCAAACCAAGGATGTTTATAGCAGTGTTATTCATAATTGCCAAGTAGGAACTGAAATGTCCCTCAACTGATGAACTAATGAAAAATACAGTGGAATCTTATTCAGCCACAAAAAGGAATGATGTGCTGATTCATACTACAACATGAATGAAATTTAAAAACATACTCTCAGGCGAAAGGAAGATACAAACAAATGACATCTATGACTTTGTATATATGAAATATCCAAGAGGGCAATCTACAGAACTGAAAGTACAGGGTGCGCATGATACAGTGGCAAAATTTTAGTAAAATAAACAACATACCACAGAAGTGTTATATTTTGAAATAAATGTATTCTTATGTTGTAAATACATAAACATAGTAATTACTTTTTTAAATGTTCAAAAAAGTCTCCATTTGCTGAAATAATAGACTCTAT
Source organism: Noctilio leporinus (assembly GCA_004026585.1). Taxonomy (NCBI): domain Eukaryota; kingdom Metazoa; phylum Chordata; class Mammalia; order Chiroptera; family Noctilionidae; genus Noctilio; species Noctilio leporinus. The sequence goes on along the minus strand of PVIW01005856.1, from coordinate 96,769 downwards.
TCGCCTTTGAAACCTTGAGTACCCTTTCATGAACTTTTCTTTATCCTTAGAGATGATCCTGTTTTCAATTTAAGCTTTAACAGCCTCTTTATTAGAATGAGGTTGTTTATTAACTTCTCTCTCAGAAATGCTGCATACATAATAGTCTAAAGGATTTGCATCTGGTGAACTAGGAGGCCAGATTTCCTTTGACCAGAATTCAGAAACATTGACACTGAGAAATTCTTGCAACTTTTTAGCATTATGTGCTGGTGCACCATCTTGTTGGAAGATAAAATGACATCCATTGCAACCTGCTTCATTCATGGTACAACTACTTCCCTCAAAACTTCAAGGTAAACATCAGCAGTCACCTTCAAGCCTTGAGGAAACAAATGTGGGGTCATGATATCTCCTTTATTGCTGACAACACCTAACACCATCACTGTAGCAGGAAATTTCATTTTCATGACCACTGGGACTTCAGTAAGATTCTCACAGAGCCACCTACTGTTTCTTCTGTTGACTATTTGGTCCTGCTGAAAATTATTTTCCTTGGAGCAGAAAATCAGAGGGTTTTTTCCTTTGGGATTTTTCAATTTTGTTAGCAGTTTCCTTGCTTTTTCAAAGCATCCTCCCTTTGTCTGCTGGATCATAAATTGGCCTCTTCTAAGAACATACGATCTGTATCTGCTACCTTCAGCAATAATCTTGAGAACAGTTGCATCTGACACCTGCAGGGCTCTTGCTATGGAGCACATTTACTTTCCTGGATCTTCACTGATGAGCTCCTGGATTCTGTGTACAATATCTGGACTTGTGTGATCCTTGCATACTTAAGCATTTTCCTTGTTGGTGTGGCGACATCAGGGTCAGCATCATACACCCTCTTCACATTGTCAACTTCGTGTAAAGGGATGTTAATGAAGTCCACAATTACAACAGTTGGCCCTGCATGCAGTCCAGAAATTGTGGTTGCTCTAACATCATATTCCTTCAACATGATGGTTGCTCAAAGAATTTAATACTTTATATCTGAAACAATGATGTTAAATCATAACCTTAGAAACATAGTTTTTCAAAATTAGTAAGAAGGATGTGAAATAAGGAGATGCAAAGTTATTGCCAACCTATTGCACACACCCGGTAGACTAGTGATTGCCTATGGTTGGGGAAAAGAGCATGAAGAGTGACTGCTAGTGGATATGGGGTTTCTTTCTGAAATGACAAAATGTCTAAAATTAGATTATGGTGACAGTTGCATAAGTTTTGAATATACAGTATTAAACACTTAATACAACAACAAATTAATAAAAAAAATACTAAATCCCAAAAAAGTGTTAACTTCTGATAGCTGAATTTTAAAATAAAGCTGTTTAAAAATATAAGCAGAAAGCCCTGGCTGGTGGCTCAGTGGATAGGCACCAGCCTGCAAAACCAAAGGTCGCTGGTTTGATTCCCAGTCAGGGCACATAATCAGGTTGCTAGTCAGGTTTCCAGCCAGGTCCATAGCTGGAGGCAGGTGAAAGGCAACCATATATTGATGTTTCTCTCCCTCTCTGCCTCTCTACTTTCCCCTCTCTCTAAAAGTAATAAATAAAATCTTAAAAATAAAATAAAATAAAATGAAATATTCTTATAGTAATTATACTTGGTCAAGAGCATCGGATCAACTCATATTCAAATCCCTGCCCATGAAAGCCAAATCCAATATATAATACACCTGAAGAGCCATATTTTCATGTTCCTTAATCCCCCATTTCTGCAGCTGTTGCACATCCCAATTCCTGCTATTCCTTTCATGGTAACGGTTTGGAAACATTACTGTTAACCTAAATTTGTTGAAAGTTTATGCAAATTACTGCTGTTTGCCTTTTGCTATAACATGTCTTGTGATCTTAAAAAACGGCAGGTCTTATTTTACAAACAAATGGAATCATGTATCGTATTTTATTATGAAATAGACTGCATTTTCTCCAGTTTGGCTAAACTTTTGTTAAGAAAGATGAATAAAGAAAAATAAGCTAGTTATTTAACCAAAAACTCTATTCATGCAATATATGCCAAACAATGTTAAAAACAAACTAGCTATTAAAATGTTCTACTTCACAAAATCTCATTTAAAAATTACATCCTGTCCTGGCTGGTGTGGCTCAATGGATTGAGTGCTGGCCTGCAAACCAAAAGGTTGCTGGTTCATTTCCCATAGGGCATATGCCTGGGTTGAGGGCCAGGTCCGCTAACTGGGGGCATGAGGGAGGCAACTGATCAATGTACCTCTTGAACATTGATGTGTCTCTCCCTCTCTTTCTCCCCATGTTCCCCTCTCTATAAAAATAAATAAACACTTAAAAATGAAATAAAAATTACACTCAAAAAATACATCCTGGTTTACAAAATAATTAAGGTTACGTATTTTTTTTGTATGTATCAACTTCCATAAAAGCCATTCTTATTTAATATACAATCTAAAGAAACACAGTACCTTTGTCATGAAAAAACTGGCTAGTACAAGCAACCAAACTGTCATTCCCAAACTAGTTATACAGAGAAATTATGGGGCTATGACTGGTCAACTTTACCTATAGTGTGAAGAATTTAACTTTTGCATTAAATCAAGTCATCAAATTAGAAGAGATGCAGTTATGCTTACATACTTACTATAGTATGTATATATCTTATTGTTAAAGCTCAAAAAGCTGAAAGCAAACACTCTTTCATTGTAGACACAAAACAAACTCTCTAATGACAAATCATTTCCAGTTATGCCACGGACAACCTATGCTAACTTTTCATTTTTGTAATTAGCACACTCTGGATATCTCAGTATAATCCTAAATACTAGTGCTTGAGTCCAGTGGGAAGTTCTTCTAAATATTGGGTTCGCCAAAAAGTTCATTTAGTTTTTTCCATAAGATGGCTAGTAGTTCTTAGTTGTCTTTAACTTCATTAAAACAATTTTGTTAGACTATATTGTGTATTTTTAAAAAATTATTAAAATTAGTGAATTTTTGTGCTGCCATTTTAATAATGAAGATGGAAGAAAAGGCAACATTTTTGGCATATTATGTATGCTTTATTAAGAAATACAACTGAAATGCAAAGGAAGATTTGTGCAGTGTATGGAGAAGATGCTGCAACTGATCACATGTGTCAAAAGTGGTTTGTGAAATTTCTTGGTACTATTGATGTTTTGGCTAAATAATTCTTTGCTGTGGGGCTGTCTTATGTGTTGGAAGATGTTTAGCAGCACTCTTGGCCTCAGGTTAAAGTCCTGGCTGGGCATTAATGGGTATGTAACTTATGTAAATAATTTATTATCTTTGAAGCGTAGGATGCCAGGTGAATAGCTGTGTGAGAAAATGAGGGTAGGACTAAAAAGCTGGTATTCTAATTTTATGACAGAGTATATAAAAGCAATTCAATTAATAGTTATCTGACTACCAATTTTCACTTGGGTCTATATTGTGCATTCAGAAGAAAGGTGTAAAAACCACATAATCCTTGGAACCTTACATACTGAAATAAAAAGACCACCCATACATAGATGGGTGTCTGGTATGCCTCCTTTTTCATAGTTCTATTCATCCTGCCATACCTTTAAGCAAATGTGTCCCAAGGCAGGGGTAAAGAGGAAGAGAAGGAAAAGGAAAAAAAGGAAAGGAAATGGAAGTTGCAGCCATTTATAATATGACAATTCTGACTCACATGGATCCCCATAAGTCATGAACTTCTTGAAAGCAGAGATATGCATGTTTTTAAGGACAGAAACAATTAAATTAGTAGGCATTTCTGTGATCTTAGTGTATCTTTCAGAAAGAGGGTTATCAACAATACCTTCATTTCTGTAACATTTCTGTAAACATTTTAACTAACCCCACATAAACCAAAAAAAAAAAACATAAGATGAGTTAAGTCCTTTCTAAAATGAAAAAATAGGTGTTAGATGCCAATAAAATACAAGCAGATACAATCTGCATTTAACATTTATGTCAATCCTCCTAATCTGTCACCTATTTTATCACTGGGTTTTCCAATTCAGTAGTATGAAATATGCAAATGAAAACTGTATGGCAAGCCCTGGCTGGTGACTTAGTGGATTGGCTCCAGCCTGTGAGACCCAAAGGTCACTGGTTCAATTCCCCAGCCAGGACACATAAAGGTCTCCAGCCAGGTCCATTGCTGGAGGCAGGTGAAAGACAACCATACACAGATGTTTCTCTCCCTTGCTGCTTCCCTCCCTTCCCCTCTCTCTGGAAATAATAAATAAAACCTTAAAAAAAAATAACCCCAATTTATAAAGGGAGTGGGACTTAACAGCAGAATTGCACCTTTAACCTAAATTTGTATAATCTTTAAATAAATTTCTTTTTCTTTTAAAAAACATGAAAAGTTGTATGGCAGCTGTATGCTGTTTTCAGAAAAGGCATAAAGTAATTTTCATATACCAAAACTACAGCTTGAACACTAGAGTATAAAAAACTTTACTTTTAGTTTTAAATTTCAAAATTAGCATTTATCAAAAAGAAAATCAACACTCAAAAAAGCTGTGGAATGTGTATGCTGGACATTATACCAGGATAAAATATTTTGTGTAATATAACAGGGAAACGAGAAAATTTCATTCCTAATTTATTATATGGGTTTAAGAAAATTTTAAAGCTGGAAAAGACCCTCCAGATCATAAATATATTTCATAACCCCTTGTATTTCTTTGGTGTCAGTTTAATTCCTCCTCTTTCATTTCAGATTTTATTTATTTGGGTCCTCTCTTTTTTTCCTGATGAGTTTGGTTCAAGGTCTGTGAATCTTGTTCATCTTTTTAAAGGGCCAGCTCTTGGATTCATTGGTCTTTTGTATCAATCTTTTAGACTGTATTCCATTTATTCCACTCTGATCTTTATTATTTCCTTTCTTTTAGTTACTTTAGACTTTGTTTTTCTTGTTCAAGTTCCTTTAAGTGTAAAGTTATATTGTACATCTGAGCTTTTTCTTCATAAATATATTTTAAACTTGGGTCATTTAATCTGCCATTCCAAAATTATAACAAGTAGAAATGACAATCTTCATTAAAGAACAAGCAAAATGCATTCATAATGGAAAAAAGTCAAGCCTCTCAGGATCAAGTATAACACATATGAAGCTCAAGTCAGATTAATATAGTCTTTAAAAACATCTTCCTCTAACATTCTGTGACTTTATATGGTGGAATGCTAACCTCTAGGAAAGATACACTCTAAATATACTTAAATAATATAAACACCTAATTACCTTAAGTTCTAAATGGACTAGGAAAAAGCAGGTCAATTCTAAAGTTTCAACAAAAATGTTCAAAAACTTAGAAAGAGGGATGATTTAAATAATCTTCCTATTCTTATTACTGAAAATAGTAAGAAATCATAGAAAGTATGACAGTATTCTCAGTTAAGTCATATCTTAATTTTGTATTAATACAAATTTAAGAACAAGAAAAAGAATGGAATAACTGAAAAATGAATAAATGAATTTTTGTGCATCATGCTACACATCAGGCGTTTAACACATCCAAATACTCTTGTGAGTTACACAGCTTTATTTATTACTGAAAATCAAAACAGCACACTGGTGGTCATCATGAGAACACAAAAACAAAATTGTGCATCTGTAAAAAATATTCTGTAATAAAACTGAATTATCATATATGCAACATGCATTAATCTGAAATACATGTTGAATGAGAGAAGACTTACAGAAGAATATATAGAGGGTTGAGCAAAGTATATTTACAGATGTTTGCATGGACAATAATACAGTAATTAATAAATAATAACAAGAATAAACCCAGTGTCTCACATAATCACAACTCACAACTGTAAATCTATTTTGCCCCTCTGAATTGCATGGTTCTATTTACACTAAATCCTGGCAAATAAATATGTAACATGTAAAAAAAAAAAAAAAAAGGTAACATTTGGTAGAAAAGAATCAAAACTTTGCCCTGGCTGCTGGTAGCACAGTGGATAAGCTGCCAGCCTGCAAACCCGAAGGTCACTGGTTCAATTCCCCAGCCAGAGCACCATAACCTGGTTCCAAGCCAGGTCCGTGGCTGGAGGCAGATGAAAGGCAACTATACATTAATGTCTCTCTCCCTCTCTTCCTCCCTCTCTCTCTAAAAATAATAAAATAAAAAATCTTTAAAAAAAAATCAAAACTTTTGGTTATTTTTTTCTTGGGTGATAGTAGTTCTATATTTTGATAGACATGGGTTATGGGGATGTATACAATTTGTCAAAAACTCACTGGTACATTTGCGATTTATGCATTTTTCTGCATGACTATCTACCTATAAAAAAATAATCAGATATTGAAATCTAGTCAATTATATGTATGCTTAAGTGTTCCAGAGTGATGTACAATTCTTGCAATTTATTTTAAAATGCATCAAAAATGGACTGATGTAGAATAAAGCAAAGAGTACAAAATTCCAATAATTACAGAATCTAGTAATACATCAAATTTTGTGTATGCTTGGAAAATCTCACAAGCAACCCAGATGCTAGAAGACCCCAGTGATATGTCTAAGTACAAGGGGGAAATGATTTTGAACTCAGCCTTCTATACCAGTGACTTTCAACTGGTGAGCTACAAGAATTTTTAAAACATGGCAACACCTGACTATTTAGCCAAGGGCACTGATCTCCTTTTCCTTCACTTGTCAAGTTAAAAGACAACAGCCAACACAACAGAGGTGGTCGGTTGTGAATGCCCATTAACATACAGGTCATATACCAGAGTTGCACCTTATTGGTCACGCTGCATAATAAGGTTGTGTCTGATTGGTTAATTCTTGGTACTAGAAATCTCTAGTATATACAAATATAGGCACCCGAGTCTTTAAAAAGTCACCTTGTAGCAAAAGGAGGAGGTAATTACTGTACATTTTTGTTTTGATAAGTCAAAATTTTACCTCTTTTTTGTCAGATTGGTAGAAAAAATTGTTTTTTGGTGTGTCACTGAATTTTAGCAATTTGTTTAAGTGTGCCATGAGATGAAAAATGTTGAAAATTGCTGTTCTATACTATCAGTCAGTCATGATGGCAGAATAAAGACTTCAAGCATATAAGGTTTCAAAAGGTTTGCTTCCTTAGTGACCTTTATTGAAAAAATACCTCAGGCTACTTACCTATCAAGAATAAAAACTAAGAAGAAGGTGCCACAGTATTTAGCAAACAGGTGACTGAATCCTGGAAGGCAGTTAAGAGAAGTCCCAGAATGAGAGCAGGACACAAGAAGCCAAGAGAAAATCTTTTCAAGAAAAACCTCCATGAAAGAGACTGAGTAACTTGGAGGATATGTTGATGGTACATTATTGTTGGTCAATCAGAAAAATGAACAATTAAAACCTCAAAAAAGAGTGAAAAAATTACAGGATATTCATGTTCTAATATGTAACAAAACAATGTGACACTATTTTGATAAATTTAATAAAAGCATAAAAAAAAAAAGACTTCATTTGACTTTTAGAGCTAAAAATATTCTACCCTGGCTGATGGCACAGTGGATAAGGCACTGGTCTGCAAACCCAAAGGTCGCTGGTTCAATTCCCAGCCAGGGCACATAACCAGGTTGCACGCCAGGTCTCCAGCCAGGTCCATAGCTGGAGGCAGATGAAAGGCAACCATACATTGATGTCTCTCTCCCTCTCTCTAAAAATAATAAAATATTTTTAAAAAATAAATAATAAATTAAAAAATAGAATATTCTAGCTGTGTATAAGAGACTCATGGCCCTTACTGATGTGGCTCAGTGGGTTGGGCATCCTCCTCCAGACTGAAAGGTCACAGGTTCAATTCCTGGTCAGGGCCCATGCCTGGGTTGGGAATGTGCAAGAGGCAACCAATCGATGCTTCTCTCCCCCTCTTTCTCCTTCCCTTCCCCTCTCTCTAAAAAAGAAATAAATAAAAAAAATTTAAAAAGAGAGACTCATGAATCCTACTAATTAAACAGTAGATAAAGGAATGCTAATAGAATCAATTACAGATCCACTGTAGTATTTGACTTTTATGTGTATGCATGGATTTTTTTAAAAAGCTTTTCATAGATAACCTTTCCAAATGGTTGATTTTAGAAACGCAGTAAGTTTCACACTGGCTCAGTTTTCTATTCTAGTGCCCTGCCCAAAACAAGTTTACTATCTTTTGGGCATATTAAATAGTAAACATGAATATTTCTGACTTCAAAAGACACAAATTGTCAAAATTATTATTGTAAAATCACTAAAGTCCAAACATTATTTCTCTCAAAGCAACTTATCAAAATGATCTAAAATAATTTTAAATTGTCCTTCAAAACATTTTCTTCCTGTGGTCATACCGCCCTAAGTAAGAGAAAACCTGAAATCACAGATACCATTATGCTCTAGTTGTCTGGTTCTGTGACAAGGTCTGATGTGCTTTGAGGGCTAGACCTAGTTTCTTGGCCAGTGACAATATGGAATACAATTTGGCAAGCCTAAGGAGGGTATTAAATAGCCCAGAGGAGTATAAAGGGGAGACAAGTGCCTACTGAGGATATCTGTAGTGTTACCCCTCCATCCTTTCTCCATTTTTAGGACAATTGGGTCAAGTAGGAGCCTTGCTCCTGAACAGATGAAGTCTCCCATTCCTACCCACACCTTAAGTTTCTACACTCTGGGAGCACAAGAAGAGGAGACTGGTAACATTGATACTGATGCACCATTATGATATTTTAATTGCATCTGGGGCTAGTTGGATCTCCTGTTCTCTATGCCCTTCTTCCCTACATCAAAGTATGTATGCATACAAAAGTATGTATCTGTTAATCTGATAACCCTGGAACAAGGAAATGTAACAGAGATACCAAGTCCCTTAGGAATGTACCTATGTCACTGGAATAAGTTCAGGCAAAGGCGAAATTATCTGCCTGATTTCTTTCCCTACAAGAGCTTGCTCAAAAAGCACAAGCCTTAACCCTTTCAATATGACTTTCAGAACTATACATCCCCACAGTATTGGGTTAAAGCAACTGGAAAATGAACATCATAGATAACTGGTATCAAATTCCTTTTACTTTATACGATGAGGGGTTGCAAAGTGAATGGGAAGCAAACCCTAATAAAAGAATTCCTTTTTAAATTGGCATTTAGGGCAAACAAGGCATTTAAAATGAAAATAGAAACTACATCTTGGTCATGTTTGATATAGGGGTATTTCTATTGTGCTCAGACATATACGAATATGACTTAGTAAAAACAAAACAGGTGAACAATATAAATGATATTTTGCTGAAGATATGTTTAAAAAGATTTTTTTTAGTATCAAACAGGATCATATATATAAATAAAGGGTATTTTTTTGTACTTCAGTTTCTTATTTTTAAGTATTTATAGATTCACAAGGGTTGAAAAAACAGTACATAAAAAAAAATTGAAAAAAAAAGATTGCAAAAAAAACCAAAACCAAAAACAGTACAAGTTCCCATGCACTCTTTGTCCAATTTGCCCTAATACCATTATATAAGTATGCTTTAATATCAAAACTGGATTGACAGTGATAGCTGCAACTTTAGTTTTTACCTTTTTAAAATGCACTCATTTGTGAATGTTTATATACAATTTTGTCACATGTATAGGTTTATGTAACCACCACCACAATCAAGACACAGAGCTGTTCCATTACCACAGATATCAGTGCATTATAGTCAATAACCTTCCTGCTACCTCCAAGCCATCCTAATGCTTAGCAACCACTAATCTACTCTCCTCCTCTGTAATCTTATCATTTTGAGAACGTTAAATCAATGGAACCACATGGCTGTTACGGATCTACCGAAGGTACTGCATGTACCAATTATCTGTTCCTTTTTATTGCTGCATAGTACTCCATGAATGACTACAGCTGTTCCTTTAACCTTTTACTCACTGAAGGGCATTTGGGTTGTTTCCAATGAAAAGTTTCTTATTTTAAAACATACCAATTCTGTAATAAGGAAGCTTCTTTCCCAAGATTTTAAAAAGGAGGGTCTTATTTTATTTAAGCCATAGCTTTGCATACATATACAAATATTTTTTTCTTCCCACATTAAAATGAAATCCCACAGCTTTCCTCCCCAGTGAGAACCAAGGCAGCAAGGGAAATCTGCAGTTAGTTAAATTTCTATTTCATACTGTAAGGTGATTATTTTGTATCAGTTATTGAACTTCTTTCATGTAGAAAGGTTAGTAAAGTTAATTGTACAACTAACCCACAAAAGTAATCCATATCCATCAATGATCAAACTAAAGTTGGGAGAAATCAAATTACAATACTTCAAACTTCAAAATCTGCTATTAGACAATATCAAATTACTGCCTTTCAAGAAAAAAGTCAAGAATAAAAACAAATGTAGTTTATTTCCCTTAATTTCTTTTGGAGAGCAAGTAGTATGAGGGAGTTAGGGATGAAAACATTAGTCAAGCAGGTCATAAAAACAATCATTTAAATATACTATATGGTCCAGTATTTTGAAATAAGGTTCAAAACCTTACAATTTGCCTAGAAGTGAGCCTACAGTTAGAATTTTTTTAAAAGTTACAAATGTACATTTCAGAAGGCACAAAATGAACAATCCTAAAGCACAGGCTTTCAAAAGGGAAAAAATTAATGAGCACGTGTAGGTACCGAAAAGGTAAGAAAAGCCGAAATGTTAAAGGATAAATCTGGGAATAAAAAAAAAATAACTGCTAGAAAATAAGACTGAGAACTATCTTTAAGCTTAGATTAAACAACTTGTCTCATTTTAACCATCAACCAGTAACTAACTGAATTCTGGAAAAGATACACATGCTCACACCTTTTCAGGTACAAGCAAATTTGTGTAGTTACATTAATATATTCTCATTGAGAAAGCAAAGTTAATTAAAATTTTTGTTTGATTATATGATTTGATTTTTGCACATATCTGTAACTATTAGTTAACGTTATCAGAATTCACAGAGATTAAATAGGTTATTTTTACCTTTTTAGGAAAAGTACTATTATATTGAGAGAAAAACTGACGTATTTCTTTCTCTTTATGATAACCATCTTAGTTTAGTTATCTTAAATTATAAATAACAAATTATCATCACTGTATGCAGGTGTCACTATAATGACACCATAATGATTCTGTGGTTTGGAGCTGCATGACCTATTTGAGAAAAGTTTACCGCCATTTGCAACCACACATCTTTGACACAGGCTGCTTAACATATTTACAATCGATCATGAAAGTGTTAACAGTGAAAATTTCTAATTGAAAAAGCAACAGTGTTTATTATTGTAACATTTCAAGAGGGGGTGGATAAAGTTATCAACTCACAGTGTTTCTTTATTGGGAGGAATTGAAACTCCATTTACCCGAGTGGGTATGATCAGCTATTCTATAGGGCCAATACAAGAAAATCTCTTATTTATTACTTGACAAGGCATGACAATGCATATCTTCTGAATTATATCTGAAAAAGCTTGCTTCAATTTTATAAAATTTTCTACTGCTGTTGCCATGTAAGGCTCTTGAAGAAGCATCCAACTGCACTGGGTTCATAAATTGGGAAGCCTGCCATAACATTATATACCTCAGCTCACTATTCAGCATAAGCTGCAGCTTATCTTGAGCCCTGGAAAGACATTACTGTCAGAAGACCTTGTAATAAAATTGCCTTCATGCTAACCTTAAATTTATCTAACTGTGTGAACTCCAAGTTCAGTATTATGTGTGAAGACCCAGTCCAATTAAGTGCCTAGGAGGAGAAAGGGCCAGTGTCTGGCATGTTGTTTCACAGAAAAGAAACACTCAAATATAGATAAGAAATGAAAATTAAAATAACAATACTGTAGTCAACATATGGCTGTAATGAATTCAACTGACTTTCTTAATCTTAACTCTGTATTAAGAGTCCAACTGTTGCTTCCCAGTTGCCTGGTAGCACATGATTATGGATAGCAACTATGTGAACTAAATCTTGAAACACATATTAGCTTAAAAAAAACCAATATGTTACCACTATAATAATTTACCACATACTTTTATTTCAAATAATGCATTTGAAATAGAATCCACAAACACATATTAATGCAAAAACAAACAAAAACTCCTATTAGAAAAGCAAATCATCTGTATGGGATAATCAATCTCCCATACACCTTTAACTCTGAAAAATGATAGCTGCAAACTGCACTTAGTTTAAGTCACTGCATAAATGGAAACCCCCACAGTACTCATTAACAGAGCACATTGTGGGGTTGCAATACCTTGTGTTTGTATGAATATACATAAAAACAGCAAGTTAATGTTTAATCGCACATACTACGTGTTAGGTACAATGTTAAGGGTTTCACCAACTTCATCTCTAAGCTTCACAACTCCATGAGTTAAGCATTATTATCCCCTATTTACACACAGATGAGGAAACTGAACCAAGGCTCACAGAATGGTCCCAGAGCAAATTAGAGAACATAGAAGCCTCCTGTATTTTTATCAGCCTTTTCTGTACATTAAGTACATGCAATCTGAAAGCATCAACTGCATAAATTATCAATTAACCAACAAGTTTTAAACAATGCTAGGCTGAATGATGCTCTGGGTACTTTGTGGGGAACTGAGGGGACTTATCCTTCAGGGTAGTGCACTCTATTTATAAAACTGTCAAACATCCAAACTCCTTCTAGGTCCTGAATCTATGAATCTATGACAATTTTGTATTTAGGTATATTAATTATGGAATATGGAAGATCATTGAGCCAGTATAATCCTTCAGACCCTGAAAAAATTGTCTAACATTTAGTCAAAACTCAGATATTTCTTCAGAACCCATTTACTCTGGTAACAAGCCTCAGAAGTGGGCCTAGAGGTTTATCTCTGATTAGAATGATGTCTATTACAAATTACAGAATCTTTTACTTAAGGACATATTTACTCAAGCAAAAAGCAAGGAGTGAAAAGATTAGCACTCAATAGGTAAGAAAGAAGCTCTTTGCTTTCAAATATGATCAAATATACCACATTTTGTTAAACTGTGTCCAACTACTTTAATCATATTAGCAACCTACTATACTCAATATGACATACATCTTACTGTTTCAAATATTATACAAAGATGGGCTTCTAGTTTGACTTTAACCATTTATTCATTACTTCAAAGTTATTGTAATCAATGGCATTAAAGCTAAAAGCAAAGGATTTCTTCATAATTTCAATGACGCAAACTATAACCTTGTCAATATAGACAAATAACGTATGTAATATACATATTTTTATTAGAAAAATCATCTAATATTTACTAATAAGCCTTACTATTTTACAAAGCACCGCTTCACCTTTACTTAGTTGACTTCCTATCCCAGGACAATTATATGCGGGACATGAACCTCAACAATCTAAGTTTCTACATAAAATATCAAGCTCAAACAACAGAGACACTCTCCTCTGCACCTAGCAACAACAACAACAACAACAATAACAACAAAACAGAGAGAGAACGACAAAAAAAACAAAAAACAAAAAACTTCTAACACAGTGGGATTGGGGGAAGCCTAAGGTTCAACCTTAACATGTGTAAATCTGTTCCACCGAGTCTGTGGCACTGACAGTCATTCAACTTTCTTTTTAATTTTCCAATTGTGCTTTCTCTGGCACCACAGGAAAGATATGTACCTACATTTCACCAACCGGTCGAAATGCCTTATTTCGTTTCTAAAAATTCTCACGGGGCAAAGCCAGGGGCCGCGGCCACGGGGGTGGGCCAGGGAGCCCGGGGCAGCAGCACCAGCAACCGCAGAGCAGAACCACGCACGGCACCGGTTCCTGGCAGGCCTGCAGCGGCTGGTTCCCGAGCCCCTGGGGCTACAAGGACAGCAGCAGCAGCAGCAGCAGCCATGGCAGGGACTAGGGAACCTTTCCCCTGCCTCCTCCGCTAGGCCTCGAGGGGTTTGCTTTTCACATGGTCTCCGGGTGGGGGCGGTGGGGACAAGGTAGTAAAGGCAGCTGTACCCACACCGGCGGGCCAGGAGAGCCAGGCTTCTTCCGAAGCCGACCTCCCAGTGGGCTGGCAGCAGCAGAAGCAACACTTCGGCGGGGCCCTGACTGGAATATCAACGGCTCGGTGGGGAGGCCACCTTCTCATACATCTCTCTCCTGCCTGCCTCCTTCTCCGTTAGCGCTACCGGTTGGCCAGCGGGGGAGGGGAGCGAGGCGCGTTATTCCCGGGGAGCTGGAGGGAAGCAGGGAGGGCATCTCTTACCCGTGTTACTGAGGAGGAGGAGGCGGTTGGAGCGCGGCGCAGCGAGGAGACAGTGGGGCTGGGTGGGTGCAAATGAGAGTCTTACGGAAGGGAATTAACCCCATCACCAGCCCGGACACCGGCTCCAGCGGCAGCCGCGGCTGGCAGAATCCCGCCCCTTCCCACCACACACTAGCCCCGCCTATTCGTCTTTTTTGAGGGGTAGCCGACAAATCATAGGCTGTACATCCTCGGAATGATATGAGAATTATCCAATCATGCCTAGACAAACGGCCTTTTCTCCACCCCCTTACCTCCTTTTGGGCGGCGGGAGAGCCGTGCCAAGTCTTCCTCCACCCTCATGGGAAAAAAAGCCAATCCGTCGTTAGTAACCGCCCTTGAAGGACGCAATGGGGAACCAATGGTAAAACTGAGAGGACAGCCATTTTGCCCACTTTAAAAAAAAAAAAAAAAAAGGCCACCTTTTCCCACGAGTTGGAGCCTGAGGTGGGGGGTAGTTCTGGCAGTTTTCACTGACCTGGGGGTATTGGAAAGACAACCGTCTTTTCAAAGTATTTATAATGCTTCATACAAGAATAGAAAAATTTCCACCCTCCATGTGGGGAGAAGTGAGGAATGCTGCTTAAAGTGTTGGCTCCTCCCCTAAGGGGTAACGGGTTCTAAGCCGAACACCTGGTTTCCAGCCCAAGTCAGGGAAGGCGGGGTGACAGCCTTCTTAGGTCTGGAGTGGACTACCTTTCCCAGGATGCCTTGACCCAGCCCACATCCTCTTATCCATTTATTTCCTGGGGTGGCCTGACGGGAATTGTAGTTTTAGGTAGAGACCCTTGCCCCCTCGTTGTCCAACGAAGAAGGCAGGAACTTGAATAATTTGGAGTTGGGGAAGGAGAGCTAGTTGTCTTGAGACTGTGGTGAATTCTTTTCCCTGCTGTAACTGAAGAAATGAGGGCTACAAGAGAAACGTAGTCAGAGCACAGTTTTCTCAGAGCACCGCAGGGGCTGCAGGTTCCTGGTATTTGAACTCTGTTCCTTTCAGTTTTTCGTTTTGAAGTCACTTCCGTTTTGGGGCGGACACAGGCCAAACCTGTGGCGGGAGTTGGAGAGTCTTCAGCGAATACACCAGGTGTGGCCGTCTGGGAGTCGGGCGGTGGGCAAAGCCGTACTTTCTTGCATGAGAGCTAGGAAACTGAATGGAGTTTAATTGCATTTTAAGGAAGATTGGGTGAAATAGGATGGAGGTAGTTCCCATTTCATAAAACCATTCTCCACCCTGTCTTCAATCCCATCCCTGAGTCCCACTTTTTTTTTCCCCCGACTTGCTCACTGTTAATTTTCATAAGTGTGTGTATGTGTGAGTGTGAGTGTGAGGTTGCCTCTAATGTCTTTAGCCACTGTCGGTGAGGATGGCTTCCTGTAGTCATTTTGAAAAGAATTGTTCTGAAGTTCTAAACTAACGCCCACTCATACAAACTTTTGAAGGCTGGTTAGGAGAAAAGCTACTGAAAGCCTCAGGAGTAATACTCAAAAATGGTTACTTTACCTTTGTTGCTGTTGAGTAAAGTATGTACCAAACAAGTGGCTACAGGTGCCAACTGTAATACATCGATAAGTATAGATATTTAAATACTTTGAAACACTTTAGGCCCTGGCTTATGCCCCACTTCGGAAACAAAATTGAGTGTGTTTTTGATGTTTGACGTTCCCTTTGAGGTACCTTGAGAAACTCATTCAATGAAGGAGACACAGAAAGAGTTACCAGAGAAGGCCTGTCCTCCCAAATTAATGGCTTCCAGTCTTAAACTCGCTTCTGTATCATTTTGACAGAGACTTTCTTAGATAAATTCTAACTCACTTCTCCCACTTATATTATGTTAGGGACTACACCAGACTTTATGGGCAGAGTAGTGCCAAAAAGATAGGATCCTTTTTTGTCCAAAAGTGATGAGGAAGGCAGGCCAAAGAAATTTAGTGGCAATGTTACTTGTTCTTTTTAAATCTCTATAAATTAAGTCAAATTTTCATTAATCATTCTTTGTGCATTTATTCGGCACCCCTTTCCATTCTATGTGTTAATTAAAGTAAGCATATGTTCTCTTTTTTTTCTTTCCTGAAGCACTAATAGGCATGTTATACTCATGAGTAGTGTATGAGAAATTTTATACTTAATGCTTCTAGGTGAAGGGATATAACCATATCTTTCAGCCAAATGGTATTGTTGGGTCCACCAGAGAAAGCCTTGTCTCTTGTTTGTTAATACACTTGGAATTTTCAATACAATTAAGCAGTGTAGACTTCTGTGGATGTTTACTTAGTTCTTTTGTGACCTCTTTCAGTGTAAATCAAGTTAATAAATAGTAACGATAACCATCATTTTATTGGGTGTTTCTACTGAGCCAGGAATGATATTAAGTGTTTTAAGTACATTCTCATTGAAATATTCTACAAGTATTGTTACATGATATTTTATAGTTGAAGAAATTGGAGCTCAATGAAGTTCTGTAAGACTTTAAGGCCTTGATCAGTAAATTTTAGAGCTGAGATTCAAGTCTAGGTCTCTCTCATTCTTGAACTCTCGATTACTACTACTCCTGTCTCTCAAATATTTATTAATCTCCCAGTATACACCAAAAACGAAATGAGAGAAAAATGTAAAATTCCATGCCAGAATCCTGGAACCAATGGTGTCAGTCACTTCCTCTGTTGAACTCTTTTTGCTTCTCATAAAATATATATTCACTGAGTTTGAAAACATAGGAAACTATAAAGAAAAAATAAAGATATCTGTAATCCTATTACCAAGAGAATATTGTGAATATTCTTAAAGATATTTAAGGTACAGACATGTACAAATGGTATACTACTTTCCATCTTTGTAAACTTTCATTTTTAACTTTAGAGTTTGTTTGAGCCAAATTGACATATGCTGGAGAGTAAGAACTCAAATGCTCCCCTGTAAACTTTTTTTTAAACTCAACAGTAGGCTGTGGATATGACTTATTAAAATATGAGTATTTTTTAAAAATCTTCACCCAACAAATATTTTTAAATTTTTGATATGAAGTGAATTTCTTTTTTTAAATATATTTTATTGATTATGCAGTTACAGTTATCCCAACATCTTTTCCCTTTGCTCCCCTCTGCCCAGCACCTCACCTTCTTCCAGCAATCCCATCCTCCATTAGTTCATATCCATGGCTCGGGCATATAAGTTCTTTGGCTTTACCCTTTTCTGTACTGTTATTAGTCTCCTCCTGTCTATTCTGCCTCCATCAACCATGCTTCTTAATCCCTGTACTATTTCTGCCCTTCTCCCTTTTCCCTTCTCAGCTGACACTTCTCCAAATGCTCCCCATATCTATGACTCTGTTCCCACTCTGGTTGTCTGCTTAGCTTGTTTTGGATTTTGTTTTTAGCTTTTAGATTCAGTTGTTTATAATTGTGTTTGTTATCATTTTAATGTTCATGGTTTTGATCTTTTTCTTAAGTAAGACCCTTTAACATTTCATATAATAAGGGCTTGGTGATGATGAACTCCTTTGGCTTTACCTTGTTTGCGAAGCACCTTATCTGCCCTTCCATTCTAAATGATAGCTTTGCTGAATAATCTTGATTGTAGATACTTGCTTTTCATCACATTGAATACTTGCTAGTCTCTTCTTGCTTGCAAAGTTTCTTTTGAGAAATCAGCTGACAGTCTTATAGGGAACCCTTTGTAGGGAACTCTTCTTTTCTGGTCTTGCTTTTAAGATTCTCTTTTTATCTTAAACATTTGACATTTTAATTGTGCTGTGTCTTGGTGTGGTCCTTTCTGGGTCTAGCTTGTTTGGGACTCTATGCTTCCTGGACTTGTATGTCTATTTCCTTTGACAAATTAAGGAAGTTTTCCTTTATTATTTTTTAAAATAATTGTTCAATTTCTTGCTCTTCCTCTTCTCCTTTTAGCACTCCTATGATTTGGATGTTGGCATGTTTAAAGTTATTCCAGAGGTCCCTAAACCTCTCCTCATTTTTCTCAATTCTTGTTTCATCATTCTGTATTGGTTGACTATTTATTTCTTCCTTATGTTCCAGTTCAGTGACTTGAATCCTGATTTCCTTCCCTTCACCACTGCTTTCTTGTGGGTTTTCCTTTGTTTTATTTAGCATAGCCTTAATTTCTTCCCTTATGCATTTGCCATACTCAATCATGTCTGTGAGCATTGTTATCACTAGTGTTTTGAACTCTGCCCCTGTTAGGTTGGCTGTCTCCTCCTTGCTCAGTTCTCCCACTGGCACCATGATCTGCTCCCCATTTTTGGCCATACTCCTCTGTCTCCTCAACTTGACAGCTTTCTGTGTTTGCCTCTTTGCTTTAGGTACAGCTGTCACACCTGTTATCTTTCAAGAGGCAGAGCCTTAGGTATTTGTCAGTGCAGGGAGGAGCCCAAAGGGAACTATGCTGCTTGCCCAACACTTGACCCTTCTCCAGGCATTTCTCCCATTTCCCTTACTAAACAAGTTGACTTTGTTGAGAGATCAGCAGTTTCTTCCTCCACCCCAACCCCAACTGGTTTTCAGAGGAAGAAGCAACATGGTCCTATTTTCCTCAGGGCTGGAACCTTGGGCTGCGAGGTCTTGTCTGAGGTCACTTCCAGGTTTCCCTCCCTACTTTTAAATACATGACTGTGCTTTTGCTGGGGCTACAGGCCTGAGCCAGCACCATCCCTGCAACTGCTGCTGCCACCACAACACATCTTCTCCACCCCAGCTCCACCCCTCCTACCTGTCTTCCTGGTTATTTCTTCCTTATTCTTCATTTGGTGAACTTCCATGTAGTTCAAGTTTCTGGAGCTTCTGGTTGTCTTCTTAAGTTTTGAGGTAGTTGTAAATTCCCTTTTATTGTGGGGGAGATGCAGCATGTCTGCCTACACCTCCATCTTGGTGGAGGGTTTCTCTATTGATTTTAGAGAGACAGGAAGGGAGAGAGAGAAATATTGATGTGAGAAACATCAGTCAGCTGCCTGCTGTATGTGCCCTTACCAGGAATCAAACCCATAATCTAGGCATGTTCCCTAACTAGAGATTAAACCTGTAGCCTTTTCAGTGCATGGGACTTTGCTCCAACCAAACTGAGCAACAAGTATTGTTTCTAAATACATATATTGTATTGGTTTTTCTATTACAGTTGTACCAATTTTTCCCCTTTGCGCCCCCCTCTACCCAGTAACTCCCATTGCCTTTGGCAATACACCCCTTAGTTCATGTCCATGTGTCATGCATATAAGTTCTTTGGCTTCTCCATTTCCTCTATTATTCTTTTTTTTTTTTAAAGATTTTATTTATTATTTTATAGAGAGGCAGAGAGGGAGAGAGACATCAATGTATGGTTGCCTTTCACCTGCCTCCAGCCACAGACCTGACTGGAGACCTGGCTTGCAACCTTGTTATGTGCCCTGGCTGGGGAATCGAACCTGCGACCTTTGGGTTCGCAGGCTGGCGCCTTATCCATTGTGCTACCAGCCAGGGCCCTTCCTCTATTATTCTTAACACCCCTGTCCATTCTGTAACTACTAATGTGCACTTCTTTTTTTTCTTTTTCCATGTCCAGACAATTCACCATTTAATTACTACCTTCTGTCAACCTCTCAAATCATATTAATACAAAGTTATCTTTATATTATTTCAAAATTCTTATGTTAATTCATTTGTTTAAAAAATTACTTTTTAGGCTCCGGCTGGTGGCACAGTGCATAAGGCACCAGCCTGTGAACCCAAAGGTTGCTGGTTCTATTCCTAGCCAGGGCACATAACCAGGTTGCAAGCCTGGTCTCCAATCTGGGCAGTAGCTGGAGGCAGGTGAAAGGCAACCATACATTGATGTTGCTCTCTCTCTCTGCCTCTCTCCTTTCCCCTCTCTCTGAAAACAATAAAATCTTTTAAAAGGAGATTCTGTTGTAAATATATGACACTATCCTGAATTTTTAAAAATTGCTTTATAAATTAATATCAGTTGCAGTTTTGCTGAACACATACTCAAATACATTTACACACATAAATATTTTTACAAATATTACACAGGAAAAGATATTCCTACTCCTGTGACAGTGTCTAATAACACAATTTAATTTCTATTAGAAGTATTTTGGTCTGTTTTCTTTCATTTTTTGTCCCTAAAAAAATCTCATCTCATAATTATCCTTCCCAGGTCCTACCTACATTTGCTAGGTGATAGGCAGACTTCTCCTGAGCTAAAAAAAGAAAGTAAAATATACTCTATTTTCATTCTCAAAAGATTTGGTCTTCTTTAGTCTTTAAATTTGCATTGTTCAACATTGTAGCCACTTATAATGTGGCTAGTTCAAGTTGCAATATACTATCAAATACATACTGGATTTTGAACAGTTAATACAACAAATTAAAAATATGTCAACAGCTTATGTATTTATTACATGTTAAATGATAATATTTTAGATATGGTGTAGTAAATCAAGTATTTTTCTTTTTCTTTTATCTTTAAAACTTATTTTACTCTGGAATGCTATTTTTGTGAACCATATCACAGAAATTGTGTATTGCAGAACTTGGCTTTTGTGAAAGTTGTCCTAGAAACAGTGCCAAACCCATAGTAAAAAATGAATTTGGTTTATGAGCAGATCCCACTCCCTCCGTTAATACAACTATTTTGAGCTACTGGAACTACAACTTACTCTTTTTGGAGTTTTTCATTTTAGATAGTAGATCGAATTTTTTTTTCCCATGGAGAGGTCTTATTTCTAATTCCATACCTTCTGTTTCACCCCCACATATGTTTTACTAGTTGAAGCCTTCAGAAATAATGGCACTTGGAGTGCTCAGCTCATCCCCACAGAGTAGAAATTGTGATACTTGTTAATTTGAGGGGGGAAAAACTCCGTAGGGGTTTTTTGTAAATAATTTTGTAGAATAGTATTCTAGCTACTTTTTGAACTTGTGGTTGACTTCCTATGTGGTCCTAAACTAACCACTATTTAAGAGTCTGTTGAGATAGAGATTAGGTACATTCACATTTGAATAATGAATTTACTATAGCATTAATACATTTTCCCAAGAAACCTTAGTTTGGAGACTTCATTGCTGGAAATGTCTATTTCCACTATCTATTTGAAAGGAATCTCATGCTAATATAAGAATATATGTATGTTGCCTATGTATGTAAGTCGTATAGTTTAGTAGTTGGTAACTTTCATCCCAAATTAGTTTTCATCCTCAGTATGTTTTCTAACCTAAGATTGACTAATTTCTTGACACACGAACTACCATTTGGTGTATATTTAAAACATAAGTGATAATAAACTCTACATATTATACACCTACAAACACATTTTGTAACTGTGAATAAAAAAGGTAGCATGTATTCTGTGTAATGTATATCCACATTTTCTTACCTTTTTCCCCCTCACCTGCATTTGACGTTTCTAAGAGTTATTGCAAATAAATTCATTTTTTCAAGTTAGGAAATAATTCCAATCCAAGAAAACTTAGCCTGCAGTAATGCAGATACAATAAAAATACAAAACTATATGTTATTTAGTAAAATCTACTTATAACAAGATTACTTTAAAGCATTCATAAGTTAAAGTTGGTTGTAATCCATTCAGCTACCTTGTTTTTTGATTGGTGCATTTAATCCATTTACATTTAAAGTTATTATTGATAAGTACTTATTCATTGTAATTTTTTCCCCTACGTACCTGTGTTCCTCTGTCTCTCTCTGTTTCTTCGGCTTCTTAAATCAGATTCTTTAGCATTTCTTGCAATGCTGTTTTGGTGGAGATGTATTTTTTTAGCCTTTTATCTAGGAAACTCCTTATTTCATCTTCCATTTTGAATGAGAGCCTTGCTGGGTAGAGTCTTCTTGGTTGTAGGCCTTTATTTTTCATTGCTTGGAATATTTTTGCCATTCCCTTCTGGCTTGTGTTTCTGTTGAGAAATCAGCTGATAACCTTATCAGAGCCCTCCTGTATGTTATTAGCTGTTTCTCTCTTGCTGCTTTTAGAATTCTCTCTTTGTCTTTGACATTTTCATTATGATGTGTCTTAAAGTGGGCCTGTTTCGGTTCACCTTCATTGAGACCCTCTGTGCTTCCTGAACTTGTATGATGTTTTCTCTCCTCAAGTCAAGGAGGTTTTCTGTCATTACTTTTTCAAATGGGTTTTCTATCCTTTGCTTCTCTTCTCCTTCTGGTATCCCTATGACACTGATATTATTATGTTTCATGTTGTCCTGCAGCTCTCTTAAAACCTCTTCATTCTTTCCTTCTTTTTTCATTTTGCACTATCTGGGAATATTTTTCTTTGTTGGCCTCCAGCTTCCTGATCTGATCCTCTGCTTCTTCTAGCCTGCTTTTGATTCCTTCTACTGTGTTCTTCAATTTGAAAATTGTATTCTTCATTTCCTCCTGGCTCATATTTATAGTTTCTATGTCCTTTTTAATGCAGGTGTAGTTCTCAGTAAGTTCCTTGTAGTTCCTCTGGAGTTGTTTGTAGTTTTCTTTGAGCTTGCTGAGCTCATTGAGCTTCTCTATAATTATTATTTTGAATTCCATGTCTAATTGTTTGTCTCTATTTCCTTTAGTACTCTTTGTGGGGATTTCTCCTTTCCTTTCAATGGGTTGGATTTCTTGCTCCCCATTTTAGGTGACTCTTCTTGTTTGTTTCTGCTTCTTAGATTGGTCTGCTTTGACTTCCTGTCTTTGTCTTCGTGGTGTGATCTTCTGTGGTGTAGAGGTGCACTTTCTTTAGGTCCTGGATCCGCCCCCTGGTGACGTCAGCTAGTGTCCCAGTCAGGGAATATCAGCCTTTTGGAGTCTACCAGAGATCCACTATCTTTGTTTCCTTCAGCTGTTAATCAAATTAATCTGCTATTAGCTGTCGGGTTTAGGCACCTTTGGGAGGGGTAGATTAATTCAATTGTTAATCCAATCAATCTGTGATCTATGATCTTCTGCCAAGTTTAGGCACTGCTGGCCATGGCTGTTGCTTCCCCTCAGGCTTGGAGAAGTGGTCTGCTTGCAGTATGTGGGATGGGTCAGCACTGGGACCTCATGGGCTGCTCCCTCATTTGTCTCCTCAAAGCCAACACTCCAAAGTCTCCATAAGTGTCTGTAGTCCACTCTGCCTTCCCTCTGCTGGAGATCACGGTGTCAATGTATTTTTGTGCATGGTCCCTTTAAGAACTTCAAGTCTCTTTTAAGCCATCAAAATCTGATGGCTTTTGCTGTTCACAGTAGGATGCTGTTTTACTCTCAGCTGTGTTGCTGTAGGCTGGGAAGCCCACCTGGGGGTTTAGACGCCACCCTTCTCAGGTGGAACCCCTGGCTGCTGAGATGCTTCTCTGCCCCTTCAGCTGCTGCCATGGGATCCTATCCAGCCCTCCCGCATTTCCACACTTCCTACCAGTCATGTAGTGATGAAGCAGCCTCTCTTCTGTTCTGTCTGTGGTTATAAGCCTTCTCCCCACTGGTGTTCTGTTGGTTAGTCCAGATGATTTTCCCCTAATTAAGTTGTAATTCCAGATTGGTCCTGGGAGGAGATTGGTGTAGCTCCACCTACTCCTCCACCATCTTGGTTCCTCTCCTATATTATTCTTTTTGGTGGCTATCTAGTATTTCATTGTATGTGTCTTAACATAATTAGTTCCTAGGTAATAGGTAATTAAATTTTTTGATGAACTATTTTTACATCGTGGTGAAAGAACATAAAATTTACTATCTTAACCAATTTTAAGTGGATGGTACAGTTGTGTTAAGTATATGCACCTGTCATGCAATAGATTTTTTGAACTTTTTCATGTTACAAAACTGAAACTCTGAATTCATAGAATAACAACTCCCCTTTTTACCCTCCCGAAGCTCCTGTCAACCAACATTTTACTTTGTTTCTTAGAGTTTCACTAGTTAGATACTACATATAAATGGAATCATGCATTGTTTATTATTTGCCCTTCTGTCACTGCCTTATTTTACTTAGGATCATGTCCTGAAGGTTCTTCCATGTTGTAGCATATGACAGGATTTGACAGTATATGTATATGTGCTACATTTTATCTTATCCATTCATCTGGCAATGGATATTTAGATTGCTTCCACCTCTTGACTATTAAGAATAATGCTTCACTGAGCATAATTAAAAATCTCCTAAGCCCTGACTGTGCCTAAGTTGTTCATAGCATAGTTTAGATATGGCAAGGTTGCATGTTCGATCCCTGGTCAGGGCACATACAAGAATCAACCAATGAATGCATAAATAAGTATAACAAATTGATGTGTCTCTCTCCCCAACCCCAAATCAATTAGTAAAATTTAAAAAAAAAGTTTTTCAAGTCTTTTGGCTATATACACAAAATCGGATTGCTGGATTAGTTATTAATTATTAAAAGGGATACTGTTGTGATCTCCACCTTTCTAGGCTTTTCTGGTTATCCCATAAATCTAACTTTTTATAAATAGGATTATTTAGCCACAAATACCCTGTATTTTTAAATTACTTTTTTGAAAGATCGTGCCCGTGTGTTTCCTCCAATTTGATTGTAAAAAGTGATCCCTCGGTAATTTAATTTGTAGTTAATTGGATTATATTGATGTTAAGTGTCTTTTCTATGTTGTCCAGTTGTTATTTAATATCTTTTGAGTAGCCTGTTCTAATTTATCATAGCCTCTAAATACTTTCAAAGAACTTGTTACTTCTTAGTTTCTTTAAAAGATTATACTTACTCATTTTTAGAGAAAGGAGAAGGGAGAAAGAATGAGAGGGACCAAAACACGGATCAAATGCCTCTCAGTCACCTGCAAATGGACCATCTGGCCCATACGTAGTACAGACTTTTGCTGACTATGAATCAAACCACTGAACTTTTAGTTCAGTTAGCAGGATCATTCCCAATCCACTGAGCCACATCAATCATGGCATTACTTCTTAGGTTTTTAACTCCATCTCTGTCTCTCTCTCTTTTTATTTTTCCTAATGGAGTGAATAGACAAGGATTTTACTTATGTGAATTTTTTTCTTACTCTTTGTCACACATTTTGCAAGTTTTACTCTCATTTTAAAATTTATCTTTTTGCTCTTTGATGCTGCTATTTGTCCATGACATAGCTTCAGTGATTTTAGTGTAGAAGTCTGTTTTTTCCTTTATAATTTCTACTTTATATGTGATACTTAGAAAAGGTTTTGTGATGCTTAGAAATTAGATAATAAAAAGTATGTACATCTGTTTTCATTTATTTTTTCATGTTTTTATTGTATTTTTTCTGTACCATTTAATCCTCATATATCCCCCTCCCCCACCATCACAATCACCACACTATTGTTCATGTCTAGAGTCCTTTTTCCTTTTTGCTCAATTGCTCTACTCCCTAACCTCTCCGCCCCTTAGCTGTCATCCTGCTCTCTATCTATGAATCTGTCTCTATTGTGCTTGTTAGTTTAGTTTGTTCATTAGATTCCACATGAGTAAAATCATATGGTATTTTGTTTTTCTCTGACTGGCTTATTTCGCTTAGCATAATGTTCTCCAGGTCCATCCAAGCTGTCTGCAAAGGGTAGTTTTCATTTTTATGACCAAGTAGTATTCTGTTGTGTAAATGTCCCACAATTGTTTTATCCAATCATCTACTGATGGACCCTTGGGTTGTTTCCATATCTTGACAATTATAAATAATGCTGCAATGAACATAGAGGTGCTTGTGTTCTTTCAAGTTAGTGTTTTGGGTTCCTTCAGATATATTCCCAGAAGTGGGATGGCTGGGTCAAAAGGTAGATCCATTTTTAATTTTTTGCTTTCCACAGTGACTACACCAATCTGTATTTCCACCAACAGTGCAGAAGAGTTCCTCTTTCTCCACATCCTTGCCAGCACTTAATGTTTGTTGATTTATTGATGATAGCCATTCTGACAAATATGAGTTGATATCTCATTGTAGTTTTGATATGCATTTCTCTGATAATTAGTGATGTTCAGCATATTTTCATATGTCAATTAGACTGTTTGGAGAAGTGTCTATTCAAGTCCTGTGCCAATTCTTTTCATTGGGTTGTTTGTATTTTTGGTGTTGAGTTTTGTACATTCTTTATACATCTTATTTATTAACCCCATATCAGATGTATCAGTGAAAATGTTCTTCCATTCTTTGGGTTGTCTTTTTCTTTTATTGAGGTTTTCGTTGGCTGTGCAGAAACTTTTTATTTGCTGTAATCCCATTTGCTTGTTTATTTATTTATTTTTGTTTCCCCTGCCTGTTGAGATATATCCAATAAAATATTGCCACTAGCAATGTCTGAGATTTTGCTGCCTGTGTTTTATTTATTCTACAATTTTTGTGGTTTTAGGTCTCACATTTAAGCCTTTAATCCATTTTGAATTTATTGTTGTGTGTGGTATAAGAAGGTGGTCTAGTTTCATTTTTCTGCACATATCCATTCAATTTTCTTAATATCATTTATTGAATAAATTATCTTGAGCTTTTATATGTAGTTGCTTCTTCTGTCAAATATTGACTAACTATAAAGGTGTGGATTTATTTCTGGGTGCTCTATTCTGTTTTATTGATCTATATATCTGTTTTTATGCCAGAATTATTCTGTTTTGGTTACTATGACCTTATAGTATAGTTTGATATTAGGTAACATGATTTCTCCAACATTGTTCTTTCTCAGGCTCGCTATTGCTATGCAGTGCCTTTTATGGTTCCATTTAAATTTTTGAAATGCTTGTTCTAGTTCTGTGAACTGCATCATTGGAACATTGCTAGGAGTAGTATTGAATCTTTAGATTGCTTTGGGTAGCATGGACATTTTAATAATGATAATTCTTCCTATCCACGAACCTGATATGTGCTTCCATTTATTTTTATCTTCTATTTCTTTCTTCAGTGTCTTAAGATTTTCTCAATAAGGGTCTTTTATATCCTTGGTTAGGTTTTATCCCTAGTTTAAAATTTTTTTTTTTGTAGCAATTGTGAATAAGTTTAGTTTCTTAATTTTTGCCCTGGCTGGTGGCAGAGGATAAGTCGCTGGCCTGTGACCCTAAAGGTCGCTGGTTCAATTCCCCACCCAGGGCACATAACCAGGTTGTAAGCCAGGTCTCCAGCCAGGTCTGTAGCTGGAGGTAGGTGGCAGGTGAAAGGCAACCTTACATTGATTCTCTCCCTCTCTGCTCCTCTCCCTGACCCTCTCTCTGAAAATAATGAATGAAATCTTTAAAAAATAATAATAAGTATAAAATAATAATAATAATAATAATAAGTATATATATATATTTATATATATATATTTAAATTTCCCCTTCTGTTACTTCATTATTGCATATAAAAATGCAATTGATTTCTGTATATTAATTTTATGTCCTGCTGTTTTGCTGAATTCAATTATCAGTCCTAATAGTTTCTTGGAGTAATCTTTTTAGTTCTCTATGTACAGTGTCTTGTCATCTACAAGGAAAGACAGTTTTACTACTTCTACTACTATTAGGTGCCTTTTATTGCTTCTTCTTGTATGATTGCTGTGGTTAGAACATCTAGTACTGTGTTGAATAAGAGAGGTGGAAGTGTCCATGCCTGTCTCATTCCCAATCTTAAACACATGCAATTTTTGCCCATTGAGTATGATGCTGGCAGTGGGTTTGTTATATATGATCTTTATTTTATTACATTTTGGTATGTTTCTTCTTCACACTTCGCTAAGAGTTGTTATAAATAGGTGCTAGATTTTATCAAAATTTTTTTCTGCATCTATTGATATGATCATGTGGTTTTTATCATTCATTTGTTTATGAGGTGAATCACACTTATTGATTTGTAAATGTTTTACCAATCTTGTATTCCCAGAATAAATCCCACTTGATCATGGTGTGTGATTGCTTTCAATGTATCCCACAGATTTTGGGTTGTGTTCTTATTTTATTTGTTTAAGGTATCTCAATTTTTTCTAAATCTCATTATTGACTCATTCATTGTTTAATAACATGTTTAGTTTCTATGTCTTTGTGCATTTTTAGCATTCTTGTGATTGATTTCTGGTTTCATAGCATCATGGTCAGAGAAAATGGTTGATATGATTTCAAACTTCTTAAATTTATTGAGACTTCTTTTGTATCCTAACACATGGCCCATCCTGGAAAACATTCCATATGCACTTGAATGTTATGGAACATTCTGCTGTTTTGGAGTGAAATACTCTTAAGATAGCAATTAAGTCCCTTTGATCTAGTGTGTCATTTAAGGCCGCTGTTTTCTTGTTCATTTTCTGACTGGAAGATCTAGCTTTTGAAATCAATGGGGTATAAAAATCCTGGACTATGTAATTTTGTCCATCTCTCTCTTTATGTATATCAAGATTTGTTTTACATATTTAGTTGCTCCTATATTGGGTGTATAAACATTTACTAGGGTTTTTTCCTCTTTTTAGATTGTTCCTCTTATCTTTATATAGTGTCCTTCTTTGCCTCTTATAGCCTTTGTTTTAAAGTGCATTTTGTTGAATGTAAGTATTGCTACTTCAGCATTTTTCTCTTTCCATTTCTGTGAAATATCTTTTCCCACCCCTTTACTTTAGGTCTGTAGGTATCTTTTAATCTTATGCATGTTTCCTGGGGGCAGCATATACTTATATATATAAATACCATATGTAGGAGTGTTGACCCTGTGTAACATAGCAAGCAATCCACAGAAGGCTTCATTTAGGGGAAAAAATCATTAGTACATACTAGAGCTTGTTTAAATATTTGATGTAGCTCTTAAATTGACACTAAAGGAATAGAGGAATTTGCAGGTGGAGAGTCCAGATAAAAATATTCTAGGGAGAAAGAAGCCCTACTTGCAAAGCTGAAAGTTTCAGAAAATCCTAAGCAGTTTAGTACAGCTAAAAGATGAGATGCTGGGGGCAAGTAGTAAAGATGCAGAAAGAGGCCAGATCGGGAGGTTCTCATATGTCATTGAAAAGGAGTTTGGACTTTATTCTGTTAGAAATTGGGAACTTGGAGTTTAAATCAGACTGCTATTTTACAAAGATTACCTAATGAAATTTAGAAGAATGGATGTGGAGGCAGGGGCCTTTTATAAGGCTATCTCAAATAGTCCAGCTAATACAATTTATATTCTCTTAGCTTCAGGCTCCTATATCTAATTACCTTCCTGACATTTTTCCTTATCTCATAGACATTTCTAGCCTAAATAACTTAAACCAGTATCTTGATTTCTCTGCCAAATTTGTGTGCTCTGTGCATATCTCTCAGTAATTGTACAATCATGCAAGTTACTCAGACAACCAACCTGGGTTTATCTTGATTTATCCCTCTCCCTTAACCACCAAATTAAGTTATTCCCATAATATATCTTAAATGAATCCCTTTCTTTTCAGTTCCATTGTCATCACCTGTCCCAGGGCATCACTGCTCAACTGGAATACTGCAATAGCTCCCAACTAGACACCCATACATTTTCCTTAATATCAGTAGATGTCTGTTCTGTTGTAATTGGCAATTTTTTAAATCTTTTTGCATGAAATTTGTCTCCTATTAGAATGCCTTCATAAAGTCAAGCACCATCAACTGTTTTGCTTATTGTTTTACTTCAGTACTCTAGCATCAGCTGGGTCAATAAAAATTATATTAATCAAAACAAGCGCATATTAACTATGTATCAGGCACTATTTTATGTGTTTTATATATATATATATATACATATATATATAAAGTCATTTAATTCTTATATAGCCTGCAACTTAGGTATTCTAGTATCTTTTTTTTTTTTTTTTTTTAAGATTTTACTTATTATTTCCAGAGAGAGGCAGAGAGGTAGAGAAACATCAATGTATGGTTGCTTTTCATCTGCCTCCAGCCACGGACCTGGCTGGAGACCTGGCTTGAGTATATCTCAATTTTACATAAGGAAACTAAGGCACAGGTAGGTAACCAATCTGCCCAGAGTCACCTAAGGAATTCATGGCAGAACCAAGAATCAAACCTAGGCAGCCTAGGGCACCTGTTACCCAGTACCTCTCCTTATAGAAGGTCAATAAATACTTCTTGATCAAATAAATATGTGAGAGAATAAATAAAAGATGACCAGATTTAGGGGACATGTTGAATTTGAAGTACTTGGAGAAGGCTGAGATACAATGTGATTAGGAGTTGTTATTCAGAAGTAAGCTTTCAGAAGTTACCACATTGTAGCCCTGGCCAGGTAGCTCAGTTCGTTAGAGCATCATTTGTTACACCGAGGTTGTAGATTCGATCCCCTGTTAGGGCACATACAAGAATCAACTAAACATGATATAAATAGGTGGAATGACAAATTAATGTTTCTCTATCTCCTTCCTCTCTCTAAAAAAATAAATAAATAAATTTAAGAAAAGTAGCTGTCAGGTTCTACCAGAAGCCATCTATCAAATGCAAGCCTAATTATAAAAAATGATATATGGGGATGGATGTAATACAACAACAATAAAATTAAAAAAAAAAAATGATATATAATTTAGAAAGTAGATGTGCTCTTAATCTGAAAAATTCTGATTGTTAATAATAATTGAAAAACTTTGTTTAAGTAGATAGTATTCAATATCTATATAAATGGCAATTTGATTTTGTTAAAATATAAAAATACAGACATTTATTTTTAATTTGAAAAAATAAATATAGCAAAATCCATCTAATAAAATACAAGCAAATTCTAGAATGACAACAGAATATCTAAAAAAGAAGAGTGAGTGCGCACTTCAGCAGCATATATACTAAATTTGGAATGATAGAGAGAAGATTAGCATGGCCTCTGCGCAAGGATGACATGCAAATATGTAAAGCAATCCATATTTTTCAAAGAAGGGGAGCAGTTTAGTCAGGGAACTAGCATGGAAGAACCATGGGCATGGACAAGAAGTGGGATTGACTACAGGGGGAGTGGGTAGGTGGGGAAGGGGACAGAGGGGAGGAAAAAGGGGGTGAATATAATACAACAATAAAATTAAATTTAAAAAAATTCATTAGAAGCAATTATTTCCAGAATGTTCTAAAATATAATAGAAAGAACCCATTAAAAAAATAGCCTTAGCTGGTGACACAGTGGATAAGGTGCCAGCCTACAACCCCAAAGGTCCCTGGTTTGATTCTTAGCCAGGGCACATAACCAGATTGTAAGCCAGGTCTCCAGCTAGGTCTGTACCTGGAGGCAGGTGAAAGGCAAGCATACTTTGATGTCTCTCTCCCTCTCTGCCTTTCATTCTTCCCCTCTCTCTAAAAAATAATAAATAAAATCTTTTAAAAAATTATTTAAAGAAAATAATAAAATAACTAAAAATAAAAAAGAAGAGTGAAGCACATGTTACCTACTAGATGCAAAACAAAGTTACAGAAATTAAGTTAATGGGTATGGTGTAAGTGAAAGAATAGACAAAACAGTGAAAGAGAACAGAGTCCAAACCAGTTATATATAAATTTTAAAATTAAATGTAAAGAGAGGCCCAAAATGGCGGAGGAGTAAGTGGAAGCTACACTAACCTCTGCCCAGAAGCAATATGGAATTACAACTAAATTGTAGAAAAATCATCCTGAATAACCAACTGAAGACTAGATGGAGAGAAACTTTATATTCACAGATAGTCAGAAGAAGTCACTTCACCACACCATGATTTGTAGGAAGTGCAAAGGAGGTTCAAGAGAACTGACTGGGCCCCCATGGGTGGCAGTTGACGTTCTTGAGGGATATTTCAGCAGCTGGTAGATTCCCCCTGAGAAGTATGGGGTCTAAACCCCAAGCTGGGCTCCCAAAACTACAGCACCAAAAATGGAAAAGGACCCCAGATAATAGCTATGAAAAACAGGGTTTCTATCTGCCCGGGAGAGAGAGCTGGAGACACAGAGAACCTCTTATAGGGCCAATGCCAAAAATTTTGTATGCAGTCACTTAACCTGGGGGTAAGAGGGAGTTGTGTGAGGAGAGTCTGGGGCTGGTGGCTCTGAAGAGAGAAGAAGGAACAGTAACAAGGATCCCTATGCTGAACCATTCCCTGTAGTGCATAGCCCATATTTCTGAGACAGAGCACTTCCCTTCAAGAGCCATCAACCTGGGCGGAGGCGGTAGCTCTGCCCACAGGAATTACTCTGCCCCTCCCTGTGGAGCTTAAATTGAGATGCTGAGTACAGATTGAGACTATACCATTGATTAAGTTTAACAACTAATGAAGATCTCTGGGAGAAAATGGGACTTGAGCGACACTCACCCAGGTCCAGTGCTGATAAAAGGCCCAACAGAAGGAGCCACATGCTGCGAATTGCTGATAGCTCCACACATGTTGCCCAGGATCAGTCATAAGGAGCATCCGACAAAGGGCTGCACCAGAATCTTTACAGGTCTGCATATGAGCTCTGGAAAAAAGCCAGCCATGGTTAATGTAATGAGAATGGTTTGCACAATATCAATATACCTTGGCAGCCAAATAGAGTGGGCTGGAATGCTTACATATGAACAGTAACAACTTCTCTCTACTGGCCAGGGGTGTGGTAAATGCCATTGAGTGAGCATGTGTACTTTGTGGCCATCACATTCAAAATGAGTTGAATGAGGAGAGCAATGAGTCCGCATCAAATTTTGTGTTAAGCTTGGACATTCCTCTGTGAAAACTATTCAGATGATTCAGAAGGCTTTTGGAATGATGCATTGAGTGTAGCACAAGTAAATTTGGTACAAATGATTCAAAGATGGTTGAAAATTTGTTGACAGTGATCCATGTTCTGGAAGTCCTACAACAAGCAAATGCCTGAGGATGTTGAACATATACAGACTGCAATCAACAAAGATGGGTGACTGACAGCAGAAGAACTCTAAGCTGATCTGGGGATTATAAAAACTACTTTTTCTGAGAGTTTGATACAGAATATTGGCATGATATACGCACTGACAAAATTTGTTCTGCAGCTTCTGCTACCATAGCAGAAGAAACATCATGCTGCAATTGCTAAAAACTTGGTTCAAACCAAGAACCAGATTTTCTAAGAAAGTCATAACTGGATATATTGTGGGTCTACAACTATGATCTAGAAATGGAGACCCAGTTATTCCAATGGAAGTCACCTGATCTCCTCTCTCAAAGAAGGCATGCTGTAGTCACAGCAAGATCAAGACCATGTTAAATGTGTTTTTTGATTGGGAAGGTGTTGTCCATCAAACAATTAATGAGGAATACTACCTCAATGATCTTCATCAGTTGAGAACTGCAGTGCAGTGAAAACGGCCTCAGCTATGGGCAACTGGTGATCGATCGGCAGCTTCATCACAACAATGCACTCACTCATGCCTCACATCTCGTGCAGAGTTTTTTTGCAAAACATCAAATCACCTCAGGTGACTCAGCCCCCTTACAGCCCATATTTGGCACCCTGCAACTTCTGGCTTTTCCCAAAACTGAAATCACCTTTGAAAGGGATGAGATATTAGATCGTTGATGAGATTCAGGAAAATATGGTGAGACAGCTGGTGGTGATTCCAACAAAGGATTTTCAGTGTTTTGAACAGTGGAAGAGACACCAGGAGAACTGTGTTAGTATCATTTCCTATGTATAATGTTTCTATATCTTGTATCTTCTCAATAAATGTCTATTTTTTCATATTACATGGCTGGGTACTTTCTGGACATATCTCATACTTCTTTTATAGCACTCATTACATGGTATGACAATTATTTGTTTATGACTTTTTAAAAAGATTTTATTTTTCATTTTCATTTTAAAAATTATATTTTGTCAATTATGCCCTTACGGTTATCCTGATTTTTCTACCTTTGCCCCTCTCCACCCAGCACCCCCAACTCCCTCACATATCCCTCCATCATTTTCCATGTCTATGGGTCATGCACAGAAGTTCGTTGGCTACTCCATGTCCTGTACTGTACTTTACACGCGTATGGCTATTCTGTAACATCATATTTGTACTTCTTAATCCCTCACCTGTGCATCCATTCCCCCACACCCTCCTCCCATTTGACACCATCAAAACACTCTATCCAAGGCCCTGGCTGGTGGCACAGTGGATAAGGTGCCGGCCTGTGAACCTAAAGGTCGCAGGTTCGATTCCCCAGCCAGGGCACATAACCAGGTTGCAAACCAGGTCTCCAGTCAGGTCTGTGGCTGGAGGCAGGTGAAAGGCAACCGTACATTGATGTCTCTCTCCCTCTCTGCCTCTCTCCCTTCCCCTCTTTCTAAAATAATGAAATAAAATCTTTTAAAAAAAATTAAAAAACAAAAAACAAAAAACACTCTATCCATGATTCTGTCTTAGTTCTGGTTCATTAAGTTTGTTTTTTTAGATTAAATTGTTGATAGATAATGTATTTTTTGCCACTTTATTGTTCATAGTTTGGATCTTTTTCTTTAATAAGTTCCTTTAACATTTTGTATAATAATGGTTTGATAATGATGAACTACTTTAGATTTTTCTTGTCTGAGGAACTCTATCTTTCTTCAAATCTAAATTATATCTTTTGCCAAGTAGAGCAGTTTTTGGCTGTTGGTCCCTGCTTTTCATGACTTTGAATATTTCTTGCCAGTCTCCTCTAGCCTGCAAAGTTTCTCTTGAGAAATCAGCTGACAGTCCTATGGGAACCCCCCTGTAGGTAACTAATTGCTTTTCTCTTGTTGCTTTCAAGATTCTCTTTCTATCTTTAACCTTTGGCATTTTAATCACGGTATATCTTGGAGTGGGTCTGTTTGCATTCATTTTGTTTGAGACACTGTGCTTCCTGGAACTTGCATGTTTGTTTTGTTCACCAAATTAGGGAAGTTTTCTTTCATTATTTTTTCAAGTAGATTTCCAACATCTTGCTCTTTCTGGCACCCTTATGATGTGAATGTTGTACTTCTTGAAGTTGTCCTGGAGGCTGCTTATATTATCCTTATAGTTTTGGTTTCTTTTTTCTTGGTGTTCTGATAGGTTGTTTTTTGCTTCCTTATGTTCCAAATCATTGATCTGAGTCTCTGCTTCATCCATTCTATTGTTCTTCCCCCGTAAATTGTTCTTTATTTCAATTAGTGTATCCTTCATTTCTGACGTGATCTTTTTTATGATCCTGAGGTCCTTACTGTTCCCTGAGCATCCTTATAACAAGTGTTTTGAACTCTGCCTCTGATAGATTGCTTATCTACATTTTGTTTCTCTTTTTTCTGGAGTTTTGATATGCTTTTTCATTTGGGCCTTGTATCTTTATTTTCCCATTTGGTATTAGGTAGAGCTGCTCTGATTCCATGTCTTGGCAGTGTGACCTAATGTAGTAGGTGTCCTGTAGGGTCCAGTAGCATAGTCTCCCCTATCACCCAAGCTTGGTACTTGAGGTACATCCTTCATTTGGGTTGAGTATCCCCTTTTTAGTTGAGCCTTTGTTGCTATTGGTAGGACTGGGAGAGATTTACCCAGACTAGTCAGTTGCAAGGCTGTGACCACTTACCACCAATCTCTGCCCTCTGTGGAGGATCAGCTGTGCAGGGGCAGGGTGGTGGTGTTCCCATGTGGTCTGTTGCTATCTACTTGGTGTGCCAACCCTGGGGTTTCCCTGGTGGTGCAGGCCACAGTTAGCCCCCACCTGTGTTCTGCCTGGGGCCACCCTGCCTGAGCTGTAAAGCAATCTGAGATGGCTGCTAGTTGTGCTGGGCTTGGAGATTCCCAGGCAAAGCCAAGCTGTGAGGCTAGGTGCTGTTAGTGCTGGCCTGGGACTCATTGAGCCAGCTGTTGCTTGTTTGATAGGACTTAAGTTGTGAGGCATGAGCCAAGGTTGGTCATTTATATGGAAACGCAGGTTGGGTGGGCCCATAATTTGGGTGGGACAGAGTTACTAGGGATCTCCAACGTGGGTGAAAGAGTGTTAGCCAGGTTGATGGAGTCTCAGATGTGGTACCTGCTTTCTGGCTCTGTGGGAGGAGGATTTAGAAAAGAGGCAACAGTCTCTGCTTGGCTTGATGCCAGACACTTCAGTTTCTCCCTTTATGGTAATGGTGCCTTTCAAGCCGCTACCCCGGTGCTGGAGCTCAGACAGAGTCAGTCTGAGTAGGTGAGTCCCTGTGTGAGTTCTTTAAGAGAAAACGTTTGGGGCTTCACTAATTTCTTCCACTGATTCAATCCATGATGTTTTGCAACCAGAAGTTGTGGGAACTTAACCTTTCTGGCAATAGAATCCTGGGCTAAGGGGTCTAGTATGTGGCTGGGACTCTTCATTTCTCCCCAACATTTTTAAAAAAGATTTTATTCATTATTTTTAGAGAGAGGAGTAGGGAGAGAGGCAGAGAGGGAGAGAAACATTAATGTATGATTGCCTTTCATCTGCCTCCAGCTGGGGATCTGGCTGGAGACCTGGCTTGCAACCTGGTTATGTGCCCTGGCTAGGAATTGAACCAGCAACCTTTGGGTTCACAGGCCAAGTTTTTATCCAGCATGCGTAGGTGAGGGACTAGCCCATTCCACGTTTGTGCCCCTTCTGCCAATCTGGATGGATGTGGTTTCTTTTAATTCCGTAGTTGTCAGACTTCCGTTCAGCTAGATTTATGACAGTTCTGAGTGAAGGTTGTTGTATATTTTAGCTGTAATTTTGATGTGGTTGCATGAAGAGGCAGGCCATGTTTATTTACACTGCTTTCTTAACGTCATACCTTTAAAAATATTATTTATTTTTAGAGAGACTGGGAGAAGGAGATAGAGTGGAATAGGAACATATGTGTGAGGGAGAAACGTCAGTTGGTTGCTCCCGCACATTCCTTAACCCAGGCACGTTGCCTGACCAGGAATGGTATCAGTGACCTTTTGCTTTGTGGAATGATGTCCCAGTCCAACCAACTGAGCCACACCTGTCAGGCCTGTTTATATCTTATTTCTGTCTTAGATTGCACTGGGAGATGATGATACAATGGCACAAATTTATCTTTGTATACTTGGTACTTTATAGGCTCTCAATAATTATTTGTTTTATGAGTGATTTTAAGATGCAGTGTGCCCTGGCTGGTGTGGCTCAGTGGATTGAGCACTGGCCTGCGAACCAAAAGGCTAGGCTGCTGGTTCAGTTCCCTGTCAGGGTACATGCCTGGGCTGCAGGCCAGGTCCCCAGTTGGGGGTGAATGAGAGGCAACCAATGTATGTTCCTTCACACTTTAATGATTTTTCTCTCTCCCTTCTATTCTCTCTGAGAATAAATAAATAAAATATTTAAAAAAATAAACTGACAAATAGACTAAGAAATAACAATTTTTAAAAAACCCACAGTGTTGCATAATAGCAAAAATTCAGACTTTTAAACTAGGCCTCTCTTAGTCCCAGGCTTAATATTGAATATCACCAAATTTTTTCTCCTTAACATATTTTTTCTCCTTCCCAAGTTATTTTGAGTATTACAGGAGATTTTCTAAAATTTCCTCATGTAGTATCTCACAGAAAGAGGTCACTTAATAAGTGGAAGTTACTTTATCATTATCCTGAAAATAGTTGCCTACCTATACAATGAAAGATTCAAGTGTCTTTGCTTTTAAAGTAGTTAGGTATTAGATGTGGCAGTTTTTAAATCCCCTTAAGAAACATTTAAAATATTATATAGTTCTTTTTTTAATTATTATTTAAAAATATTTTTTATTTTGTTATTACAGTTGTCCCAATTTTCCTCCCTTTACCCCCTTCCATCCAGTACCCCATTTCCTCCAGCAATGCCCCCCTTAGTTCATGTCCATGAGTCATGCATATAAGTTCTTTGGCTTCTCCATTTCCTTTATTGTTCTTAACATCCCCCTGTCTATTCTGTAACTACCAATATGTACCTTTTTCTTTTCCTTTCACATCCAGACAATTCACCATTTAATTACTACCTTCTGTCAGCTTCTCAAATCATATTAATACAAAGTTTTCTTTTCAATATTACAAAATGCCTACATTAATTCATGTGTTTAAAGAATTACTCTTTTAAGTAACATGAATTGCAATATTACCAAACATATGCAAAAATACACCTGTACATATTTTTACACATTTAAAGTACATACTGGATTTTGAAGAGTTAATACAAGAAATTTAAAATATGACAATAGCTTACATAATTATTACATGTTAAATGGTAGTATTTTAGATATATTGTAGCAAAATTAAGCAGATTTTTTCTTCTTTAATACTTATTTTACTCTGGAATGCTATTTTTGTGAAATATATCATAGAAATGGTGTATTGTGCTCACCCTTGGGGGTGAGCAGGGATGACAGGGACCTTAGTTCTCATAGGACCCCCTTTTCTCACGCTCTCCTACCCATCACCAGCAGGCTGGGACCTTTCAGAGGTGGTATTTCTCGGGCTGGGGCATTAGAGGCTCAAGGCTCTTGGAGACTGCCCGGAGGGGTGGAAGCCTAGGTGGTGTGGGGTAGCAGCAGCACTGAGGGAAACCTGGTCCGGCACCAGGCACCTGTGGTAGGGCACCGCTCAGCAGGGCCCACGTGTCTAGGGCAGGCTACTCACCGTGCCCACCACACCAACATGGTGCAATAAATAGTTTCAAGTAGGAAGACAGTGTTAGAAAGGAGAGAGCTGGAGGCTGATGGACAGGCAGAGGCTTAGGGGGAGGAGTTACCACTGCCTATTGAGTCCTCTTAGTGGGCTCCAGCTGTATCAAGTCCGTCCATATGCTCAGGAGTGAGGGTCTGGCGTCCATGTCCATGTAGGCTCTCCCTGCAGGGGCCCAGCCCCTCAGACCAGGGCCAAAGCCTGCTCGACAGGGCAGAAGCAGGGAAGCATGGTACCCACAGCGTCCACAATGGGTGCCAGGTACTCATCCTGTGCCTGGGGCCCACAGAGCTGCATGAAGTCTGCCAGGTGCAGCAAGTACTCAAGATTGTGGCCAGAGAAGCCACGGCAGGACAGGATCTGCGTAGCGATGGCCTCCTCAGGGGCAGGCCCCAAGTAACCAGGGTTCTGTGGGGTAGCCACGTAGGCCAACTTTGTGAAAGTTGTCCTAGAGACAGTGCCAAACCCATAAAAAATGAATTTGTTTTTTGAGTCAGATCCTCCCCCTTCCAGTAATACAACACAACTTTATTTTAAGCTACTGGAACTACAACTTATTCTTTTTGGAGTTTTCCACCTTAAATAGTAGATTGATTGATTAGTTGAATTTGGCTGTGCCAATTCTTCTTTCACTACCCTCTGTTTTTCCTCTACATGTGTTTTACAAGTTGAAGCCTTCAGAAATAATAGCACTTGGAGTGCTTAGCCAGTCCCCAGAGGAGAAATTATCATGTCTACTAAGTTGAGGTAAAAAGTAAAAATCTCTAGGATTTAGATCATTTTGTAGAATAGTATTCAAGCTATTTTTTGAACTTGTGGTTGACTTCCTATGTGGTCCTAAACTAACCACTGAACTATTTAAGACTCTGTTAAGGTAGGGATTAGGTATGTTCACATTTCAATAATAAAGTTTACTATAGCATTCATTCCTTTTCCCAAGCATCCCCAGTTTGGGGGCCTTCATAACTGGAAATGTATATTTCCATGATCTATTTGAAAGGAATCTCATTTAATTTATATGCTAATATGATAATATATATTGTCTATGTACATGAATCATATAGTTTAGTAGTTTGCAACTTCCATTCAAATTGGTCTTCATTCTCAGTATCTTTTCTAACCTAAAGATTGACTGATTTCACAACACACCAATGACCAGTTGGTTGCCATTTAAAACATAAATTGCCAACAAAATCTATTACCTACAAATAAGCACATATTTTGTAACAGTGAATAAGGAAGATAGCATGTCTTCTATGTAAAAAACATCCATATTTTCTTATTTTTTTCTTCTTCCTTATCTGCATTCGATTTTTCTGAGTTATTGCAAGTAACATGATTTTTCCATATTGTGCAATAATACCAATCTATGAAAACTTAACCTGCAGTAATGCAGATACAAGTAATATACAAAATTGTACCTTATTTAGTAAAATCTATAACAAGATTATTTTAAAACATTCATAAGTTAAAGGTGGTTCTTATCCATTTAGCTACCCTATGTCTTTTGATTGGTGCATGTAATCCATTTACCTATAAAGTAATTACATTGATAGGTACTTATTCACTATCTATTTTTCCCTTTGTACCTGTGTTCCTGTCTGTCTCTCTGTTTCTTCATCTTCCTAAAACAGACCCTTTAGCATCTCTTGCAATGCTGGTTTGGTGGAGATGTATTCTTTTAGACTTTCTTTGTCTGGGAAACTCCTTATTTCACCTTCCATTTTCAATGAGAGCTTTGCTGGGTAGAGTCTTCTTGGTTGCAGGCTTTTGTTTTTTATTGCTTGAAATATTTTTTGCCATTCCCTTCTGGCTTGTTGTGTTTCTGTTGAGAAATCAGCTGATAACATTATCAGAGCCCCCTTGTATGTTATTAGCTGTTTCTCTCTTGCTGCTTTTAGGATTCTCTCCTTGTCTTTGAAATTTGCCATTTTAATGATGCTGTGTCTTGGAGTGGGCCTGTTTGGGTTCCTCTTCCTTGGGACTCTCTGTGCTTCCTGAACTTGCATGACTTTTTCTCTCCTCAAGTTAGGGAAGTCTTCTGTCATTACTTTTTCAAAGACGTTTTCTATCCCTTACTCCTATTCTTCTCCTTTTGGTATCCCTATGATATGGATTTTCTTATGTTTCATGTTGTCCTGCAGCTCTCTTAAAACGTCTTCATTCTATTTCAGTGTTTTTTCATTTTGTTGCACTGCCTGGGAATTTTTTTCTACATTGACCTCCAGCTCGCTCATTTGATCCTCTGCTTTCTCTAACTTGCTTTTGGTTCCTTCTACTGTGTTCTTCAATTCAGAAATTGTATTCTTCATTTCTCCCTGGCTCTTATTGATGGTTTCTATGTCCTTTTTAATGCTGGTATAGTTCTCAGTAAGTTCCTTGTGTCTCTTCTGGAGTTCTTTGTAGTTCCCCTGAAGTTGTTTGTAGTTTTCTTTGAACTTGCTTAGCTCATTGAGTTTCTCTATCATCATCATTTTGAATTCCATGTCTGAGAGTGTGCTTGACTCTATTTCATTTTGCACTCTTCCTGGGGATTCCTCTTTTCCATTTGCTGAGGGTTTATTTCTTTGTCTCCCCATTTTAGGTGACCCTTGTTTGTTTCTGCTTCTTGGATTGGTCTGCTTTGACTTACTGTCTTAGAGGTGGAACCTTCTGTGGTGTAGAGGTGCACTTTTTATACTCACTGGACCTGTGCTTGGTGATGTCAGCTCGAGACCTAGTCTGGGCCTAGTCAGCCAGTTGGAGACTACCAGAGATCCACTGTCTTTGTCTCCTTTAGCTGTTAATCCAATCAGCCTGTGATCTGAAGTCAGGTTTAGGCACTGCTGGATGGGATGGATTAATTCCTATGGGTGGGGCTGTGTCCTCCCCTCAGGCTTCCGTCTTTTAGAGAAGAGTAGTCTGCTGGTTGTTTGGGGGATGGGTCGGCACTGGACTCATGGGCTGCTCCCTCGACTCTCCCCCTAAAGCCACTGACCCAAACTTTCCCCAAACTTCTCTAGTCCACTCTGCCTTTTCTCTGCTGGAGCCTGGGTGGGTGCCACTGTATTTTTCGTGTGTGGTCACTTTAAGAACTTGGTTTCTCTGTCAAGCTGGCTAAACCTGTCTGCTTTTTGCATTTCCCAGCTGGGTGCTGTTTTACTCTCAGCCATGTTGCTGTAGGCTGGGAAGCCCAGTTGGGGGTTTAGATCCCACCCTTCTCAGGTGGAACCCTGGCTGCTGAGATGTTTCTCTGTCCCTTCAGCTGCTGCCAGTGGGAGCCTCACCATCCCTATCATGTCTCTGTACTTCATACCAGTCACTTTGTGATGAATCAGCCTCTTCTGTTCTATCCATGGTAATAAGACTTTTCTTCAGTTGGTGTTCTGTTGATTATTCTGGATGATTTCTCCCCAATTAAGTTGTAATTCCAGTTTGGTGTTGGGAGGAGATTGGTGTAGCTCCACTTACTCCTCAACCATCTTGGTTCTCCTATATAGTTCTATAATTTATGGAAATTGATCTTTTTTCATTTAAAAATACTCAATTTTACTGACAATGAAAGGTGATTTCATGGCCCTGGCTGGTGGCACAGCGGATAAGGCTTCGGCCTGTATACCCAACTGTTGCTGGGAAGAGAGGAGAATTGAGTAATCAAATCTTTTGTCCTAAATCACCCAAGATTTCTTTAAGATATTTCATTTCACAGCATTTACTGGTTTTATCTGTGCAGCCAAATAACTATAGTAATTAGGACCATTTCTACTGATAATTTTTGTTTGACTAGGATGACTTTATAAAATCAGTTGTCTAGATTAACTGAATTTGTATTTTTGAAAAGTCTGCATATTTAATTTATTTTTATTGTATTTTATTATTTTCTTATAGTCCCCTC
The DNA here is from genome assembly GCA_004026585.1 of Noctilio leporinus. Lineage (NCBI taxonomy): Eukaryota > Metazoa > Chordata > Mammalia > Chiroptera > Noctilionidae > Noctilio > Noctilio leporinus. The sequence goes on along the minus strand of PVIW01005856.1, from coordinate 54,139 downwards.
ATTTTCTTCCTCTGCCTACCTCCAGCCAGCCCCTCAGTCCCTCAGGCAATCCCCTCATCATTGTCCATTTGGATGGGGCATGCATATATTCTTTGGCTAATCCGTTCAGCTTCTTCCATCCAGTCCCCACTCTCCTGGCAGCTGTTGGTCTGTTTCATGTAACTGTGCTTCTGTTTCTATTTTGTTCATAGTTTGTTTTTTCTTTTTTTTCTTTTTTTTTTTGTTTTTTTCATTAGATTCCACATATAGAAGAGATTATATCATATTTGTCTTTCATTGCCTGGATTATTTCACTTATCATCATATTCTTCAGATCCATCCATGCTGTCAAAAAGGCAACAGTTCCTTCTTTTTCACTGCTACATAGTATTGCACTAGGTAAATGTACCACACCCTTTTTTATTCATTTATCCACTGGTGGGCACTTACATTGTTTCCAGATATTGGCTATTGTAAATAATTCTCTATGAACATATGGGCTAGTATATGAGGTCTGTCCCAAAAGTATTGGCTATACAAACTTTTAATTATATTCACATTGACTTGACACTTTTCAGGACAGACCTCATGTATTTTTTGTACAGTGCTTCAGGATTCTTCAGATATACAGTATTCCCAGAAATAGAATCACTTGGTTAAAAAGAGTTCCATTTTTAATTTTTTGAGGATACTTCATACTGTTTTCCACAGAGACTGCACCAGTTTGCATTCCCACCAACAATGCATTAGGGTTCTCTTTTCTCCACATCCTCACCAGCACTTGTTTATTGATTTATTGAAAATAGACATTCTGGCAGGTCTACCTGAGATGATATTGTGGTATTAATTGCATTTCTCTGATTATAAAGTGACTTTGAGCATCTTTTTATATAGCTGTTGGCCATCTGTATGTTCTCTTTGGCGAAGTGTCTATTTGGGGTTTTCGCCTATTTTTTAAATTGCATTGTTTGTCTTCTTGATGTTGAGTCATATAAGTTCTTTATCTATTTTGGAGATCAAATCCTTGAGTGCTGTGTCATGGGCAATTATGTTTTCCCATATGGTTGGTTCCTGTTCCTCTTGCTGATGGTGTCTTGAGTTGTGCAGAAACTTCTTAATTTGATATAATCCTATTTGTTTAGTTTTTCTGTTATGTCCTTAGCTGTAGAGAATATATCAATGAAAATATTGCTGTGTTGATATCTAAAACATTTGTGCCTGTGTTTTTCCTCTAGGACTTTTATGGTGTCACAACTTATGTCTAAATCTTTTACCCATTCTGAGTTTATTCCGATGTATGGTGTAAGTTGGTGGCGTAGTTTCATTTTTTTCCTTTCCCTGTCCAGTTCTCGCAGCACCACTTATTAAATAAGAGGCTACTTTTACTCCATTGTATGCTCATGCTCCCTTTGTCATATGTTAATTGACCATAGATACATGAGTTTATTTCATAGCTCTCTGTTTGATCTATCTGTGTGCCTGTTCTTGTGCCAATAGCAGGCTATTTTGATTACAGTGGCCTTGTAATATAGTTTGATATCAGGTATTGTGAGCCCTCCTACTTTATTCTTCTTTTTTCAAGATTGCTGTGGCTACTTGGGATTTATTTTGGTTCCGTCTAAATTTTTGAAATATTTGGTCTAGGTCTGTGAAATGTACCATTAATATCTTAATAGCAATTGAATTGAATCTATAGATTGATTTGAGTTGTATGGGGATTTCAGTGATGCTAATTCCTCTAATCCATGAACTGAGTATATTCTTCCATTTATTTGTATCTTCCTCAATTTCTTTGTTAAGTATTTTGTAGTTTTCCAAGCATTGATCTTTTACCTCCTTGGTTAAATTTTTTCCTAGGTACTTTATTTATTTATTTTATGCTATAGTAAATGGGATTTTTTTTCTTAGTTTCTCTTTCTGATAGTTCATTGTTGGTGTACAAAAATGCCATTGATTTCTGAATATTGACTTTATATCCTGCTATTTTGCCAAATTCACTTACTAGATTGAGTAGTTTTTTGGTGGAGCCTATAGGGATTTCTATGTACACTAATGTGTCATCTGCATATAATGATAGTTTTACTTTCTCCTTTTCAATTTGAATGCTTTTTTATTTCTTCTTGTCTGATCCATGTGGCTAGAACCTCCAATACTATGTTGAATAAGAGTGGTGAAAGCAGACACCCCTGTCTTGTTCCTGACCTTTAAGGAAACACTTTTAGTTTTTGCCTGTTGAGTATGAGGTTGTAGGTTTTTCAAATATGGCTTTTATTATTGAGGTATATTCCCTCTATTGCCACTTTGCTGAGCATTTTCATCCTAAATGAGTACTGGGTTTTATCAAATGCATTTTCTGTATCTATTGATATGATCATGTGATTTTTTTTTTTCATTTTGTTTATGTGATGTATTACATTTATTGACCTGTGAATTTGTATCATCCTTGTATATCCATGGACTAAATCCCACTTGATCATGGTGTCTGATTTTTTTTAAAACTTATTTTTAGAGAGAGGGGAAGGGAGAGAGGCAGAGAGGGAGAAAGACATAAATGTATGGTTGCTTTTTTCTCCTGCCTCCAGCTATGGACCTGGCTGGAGACCTGGCTTGCAACCTGGTTATGTGCCCTGGCTGGGGAATTGAATCAGCAACCTTTGGGTTTGCAGGCCAGCACCTTATCCACTGTGACACCAGCCAGGGCTTGATTTTTTAATGTATCATTGCATCTGATTTGCTGGTGTTTTGTTGAGGATTTTACATCTATGTACATCAGAGATACTATTCTGTAATTTTTTTTCTTAGTTGTGTCTTTACCTGGCTTTGGGATTAGGATAATACCGGCTTTATAAAAATAGGGAGTCTTCCATCTTCATTTTTTTGCATTAATTTAAGAAGGATAGGTGTTAGTTCTTCTTGGAACGTTTGGTAAATTTGCTTGTGAAGACATCTGGTCCAGGGCTTTTGCATGTCGGTAGTTTTTTGATTACTGTTTCCATTTCCCCAGTTATTGTTGGTCTATTCAGGTTTTCTGCTTCTTCCTGATTCTGTTTTGGAAGATTGTATGTTTTTAGACATGTATCCATTTTGCCCAGTTGTCCAATTTCTTAGCTTACAGTAATTCATAGCAATTTCTTATAATCCTTTGCATTTCTGTGGTACCAGTTGTTACTTCTCTTTTATTTCTGATTTTATTTATTTGGATCCTTTCTCTTTCTCTTGATGAGTCTGGTTAATATTTTGTCAGTTTTGTTTATCTCTTCAAAGAACTGGCTCATGGATTCATTGATATTTTTAAAAATTGTTTTTAGTCTCTATGTCATTTAATTTGGTTGGATCTTGTTTATTTCCTCCCTTCTACTTGCCCTGGGCTTTGTTATTGTTCCTCTAGTTCTTCTAGATGTAGGGTTAGATTGTTTATTTCAGTTTTTCTGTCTTCTTTAGTTAGGTCTGTATTGCTATGAACTTCCCTCTCAGGATTGCCTTTGCTGTGTCCCTTAAGTTTTGAATTGTTTTGTGTTCATTTTTATTTGTTTCCAAATACTTTTTGATTTCTTCCTTGATCTCATCACTACCCATTCATTATTTAATAATACATTATTCAGCATCCATGTATTTGAATGTTCTTGAATTTTCTTCTTCTTTTTTTTTTTTTAATGATTTTATTTTATTATTAGAGACATCAGTGTATGGTTGCTTTTCACCTGCCTCCAGCCACAGACCTGACTGGAGACCTGGCTTGTAACCTAGTTATGTTGCCCTGGCTGGGAATTGAACCTGCGACCTTTGGATTCACAGGCCGGCACCTTATCCACTGTGCTACCAGCGAGGGCTATGAGTTTTCTTCTTGATGTTGATTTCTAGTTTTAAGTTATTGTGATCCAAGAAGATGCTTGATACAATTTTCTTGAATTAGCTGAGGTTGTTTTGTGTCTTGTCATTTGTCTTATCTTTGAGAATGATCCATGTGCGTTTGATAAGAATGCTTATTTTGCTTCTTTTAGTGAAATATTCTATAAATATAAATTAAGTCTTATTTGATTAGAGTATTCAATTCTGCAGTATTTTTGTTGATATTTTTATTGGAAGGTCTATCCATTTTTGACAGTGGGGTGTTAAAATTCTCTATGATTACTGTATTACTGTGTATCTCTTTCTTAAAATCTTCCGATATTTTCTTTATATAATTAGGTGCTCCTATATTGGGTACATATATGTTTAGAAGAGTTATATCCTCTTATTGGGCCACTCCCTTAAGTATTATGTAGTGACCTTCTTTTCTCTTGTTATGGCCTTTGTTTTGAAGTTTATTTAGTTTGATATAAGTATTACTACCTTAGCCTTTTTTTTTTTTTTTCCATATCTATTTGCTTGGAATATATTTCTACATCCCTTCACTTTCAGTCTGTGTACATTTTTTCTCTGAGGTGGGTCTCTTTTAGACAGTATGTATGCACATTGTGTTTTTCTATTTATTCAGCTGCCCTATGTCTTTTGATTCAAGCATTTAATCCATTTATACTTAAGGTTCTTACTGATAGCTATTTACTCATAGCTATGTTTTTCCTTTCTGTCTCTTTCTCTCTTTATATCTTCTTCTTCTTCTTCTTAAAGCAGTGCCTTTAGCATCTCTTGCAGTGCTGGCTTGGTGGAGATATACTCTTTTAGCCTTTTTTTTTTTTTCTGGGAATCTCTTTTTTTCACCTTCCATTTAAAATAAGAGCCTTGCTGGATATATTAGTCTTGGTTGAAAGGCCTTCATTTTTATTTCATGCCAACCCCTTCTAGAGTGTTTCTGTTGAGAAATCAGCCTTATTGGAGCTCCCTTATATATTACTAGTTGTTTCTGCCTTGCTGCCTTTAAGCATCTCTCTTTGTCTTTAATTTTTGCCATTTTGATTGTAATGAGTCTTGGAGTGGACTTCTTTGGATTCATCTTAATTGGGACTCTATACTTCCTGGACTATGTGATTTTTTTCCCTCATCAAATATAGAAAGTTTTCTGTCATTATTTTTTCAAATAGGTTTTCTATTTTTTGCTTTTTTTCTTCTCCTTCTCGTATCCTTATGATGCAAATACTGTTATATTTCATGTTGTCCGAAAACTCCTTACCCTATTTTTCTTTCTTTTCCTTTTTATTTTTTTATTTTAAAAAGATTTTATTATTATTTTTAGAGAGAAGGATAGGGAGAGAGGGAGAGAGACATCAATGTATGGTTGCCTTTCACCTGCCTCCAGCTATGGACCTGGCAGGAGACCTGGCTGGAGACCTGGCTGGAGACCTGGCATGCAACCTGGTTATGTGCCCTGGCTGGGAATTGAGCCAGCTACCTTTGGGTTTGCAGTCTGGCGCCCTATCCCCTGTGCTACCAGCCAGGGCCTTAACATGTTTTTCCTTTTGAGTTTTCATTGTTAATTTTGTTGCTCTTACTGGTTTTTTGTTTTGTTTTTTCCTGCATTATTTTCCTACTTGTTGGTGTGATCCTCTGTTTCACCTACCCTGATTTTAATTCTTCCTAGTGTATCGTTCATTTAATATATTGCATTCTTCATTATTAATTGGTTCTTATTCAAGGTTTTTATGTCCTTTATCATGCTGATGTAGAGCTACTAAGTTCCTTGTAGCTCTAAGTTACTTGAGCATCCTTATAACCATTACTTGAACTTTATGTCTGATAAATTGCTTGCCTCAATTTCACCTAGCTCTTTTCCTGGAGATTCTTTTCTTCACAAGGGGTTGTTCTTTGTCTCCCCATTTTAGTTGTCTCTTTGGGGTTTTGTCTATGTATTGATTGACTTGCTTGATTCTGTCTTATGGGGTTCCTTGTGTGCCAGGAGTCCTGTGGGACTGAGTGGTGCAGACTCCTTGACCTCCTGATCTGGATGCTGTAGGAATGCACTCTGTGGGTTATGTAGATTCTCCTATGGTATTTGGGTCCTGATTATTACTGGATTGTTTGTTGGTGGGAGTTCCCGTCCAACAGGTAGCTAAGAGTCTCCGTCCCCCCCGCCCATGTGTTGTATGCTGTTGTATAGGTGCTAGCAGAACAAATCAAAACAACACAAAAACAACGCCAAAACAAAGTACTCCCTCCCTCACCCACTTCTGACCACTTCAGCAACATCATCCACAAGAAAGCAAAGGATAATAACATCAGAAAGCAAAATGTAGTAGTTATAGAGAAAGGGGGAAAGAATATGAAAAGACCAAAGGTTAGAATAGTGGTTATGAGAAGAGAAAGGGGAAGAATTGTAATGATTTTAAAAGAGGGAAACGGAAAAGGAACACCAACACTAAATTTTAGTAACAAAAATACTGAAAGGAGAGAAGTGAACAATGGGAAAGGGAAGTAGAATAGATAATATGAAAGAAAAATTACAGCACCAAAAATAAAAGGATAAAAAGTAGATGAAAAGATAAAATGGCTACAAAAAAGTAAAAGTAGCTAAGATAATGAAAAAAAGAGCCAAGTATATTTGTCTCAGCACAGTTTAGATCTTGCCTTCTGGGTTATTTCTTTGAATATGGCTCCGATGTATGAGTCTGGTATAAACCAGTATCAGGTGTTGTCCTCATCAGACCCTCAGCCACCTTCCCAGTTTGTGGCTGATTCCTCCAGGTTTGGCTTCTCCCACGGTGGACCAAGCTGCTCTGCAAAGCTGGCTTTTATCAGCTCTGTGTCAGCAGATGTCCTTAATCACCACAGGATCCACCTCTTTCTCTGCCTACTGGTCTCCTGTCAATCTTAGACTTGATACAGACTCCATTATTTCTGACAGGGATTCTGGCAGAAACAGGTGGCTGTGATTTCTGGATTAACCATGGCAGATGCCTGTCAGACCTCAGGGAAGATGGTGTGTGTCTTACCCCTCCAGAGCCTGTCTGGGATTATTTCCCTGTACTTTGTAGGTCAGTACCCCTAGTAGGCTTTCAAAGCCCAGGTTTTGGGTTTGCCAGATGATGGGAGAGAATTTCTATGGCTTTCCTGTGAGGGGAAAGCACCAGTCTGTTTCCCAGGATAGTGTATCAATCCATTGCACCCTCCTGCCAGTCTCTGATGACCCCTGAGTCTGTTTATGTTGCTGTTTCCTCAGCAAGGGTTATAATAGAGGATAGGAGAAAAGAAAGAAAGAAAAAATAAATAAAATAAAATAGAACACTTAAGATAGAACAAAAACTGGAAGAAGAATAAAGTTGCTGAGTGGAGCAAATAGGATATTGAATGTTGTGGTAAAGGGATTTCTAGAGGGTAGAGGCAGCGGTATTTCTCAGGGTAAGGTAATTGCTTTTTCCCCTGGGAGTAGAGCTAGCTCTTCTCTAGAAAGATGGCTGCTATGGAGCCCCGGTATATCTTTGTCCTGAAAATCCCTCAGCTGCTCCCCCAAAACTTCCCCAATGCCTCCCACTCCAGATTTCTAATGCGACTCCAGTTCACACCACCCTCCCTTCTCTGGGGACCAAGGTGGGTAGCCACAAACACAAAACCTGTGTTTTGCCCCATTAAGGAAAACAAAATAAGGTGGTCAATTTGTCTATAATGGTTTTCTGTCTCTTCCCATAGCAGAGAGTCCCTACAGTGCAGACTCCTTGATCTCCTGATCTGGATGCTCCAAGAATGTCTTTTCTGGGTTATGTTGGCTCTTGTATTTGAGTACTGGTTTTTATTAGCCTGTTCCTTGGTGGGAACTTGACTCTGCCTAGCTGATTAAGGGGCTCCACCCCTACCGTGACCTCCTCTGCCTTGAGAGGGCTTCTGAGTGTGGGTTGGATCCCCAGTGGGGGCACGTACAGGAGGCTACCTATCCGCGCTTCCCTCTCACACCCACACCTCTCCCCCTCCCCCAAAAACAATGGATTATATCCTGTATGCATCATCTTTTAGGTTTCATATCATCTTGATGGTGTGGGAGGAGAAAGGGAAGAGTCCAGCAACAAAGCCGTAACACTGGATGGACTGTGTCAGGGCACTCATGTCACTCCCTCCAGTGAGTCTTAATCTTGGGCTTCTGCCTCTGGTCTCTCACCATGGTCTGCACAGCCAGAACTGCTCCAGCCACCTCTTTCTACCCCTGACATTCCTGGCTCTTTCCTCAGTCAGTCCAGTGATGCCCAGGGCTGGGGAGGTGACAGCCCCTTCCCTGACAAGTACCATAGACCCAGGACCCTAGCTCCTTGCCACGGGCAGGGTGCCAGGCCCTGCCCAAGATGGAGAGCACCACGAGAAGTCTGGGCACCAAAGTGTGGCCTCTCCATCAGCTTCTTCCTGAGAACAATAATGTAATTTCCACAGAATGGCTCTTAACTCCAAACTTGCACAGACAGACCTGTCAAGCTAGGTGGTGTTGGCATCAGCAGCTCTGCCAGGAGAGCTTGTGCCACCTGCTGTCAAGTGTCCTCGCAGACAGGCAGGCACTTGCATACTTGAGCACACATCCATGCACATGCTTAGTCACACCTGTTCTCACTCACACTAGGTTGGATTTTTTGAGTTGATTGCCCTGTGGCTTAGCTGCCAGACTGGTGTGGGGCTGGGGGTAAATGAACAGAGCTTCCAGTTCTTCTGCAGCCACCCTGGAACCCTCAGCATCTCTTCATTCTTAAAACAGAATGCAAAGTCCTTATCAAGACCTTCTGTGATTAGGCTCTGGCTGGTAGCACAGTGGATAAGGCGCTGGCCTGTGAACCCAAAGGTCACTGGTTTGATTCCCAGCCAGGGCACATTACCAGTTTGCAAGCCAGGTCTCTAGGCACGTCCGTGGCTGGAGGCAAGTGAAAGGCAACCATACATTGATGTTTCTCTCCCTCTCTGCCTCTCTCCCATCCTGTCCCTCTGGAAATAATAAATAAAATCTAAAAAAAAAAAAAAAAAAAAAAGACCTTCTGTGATTTGACTCTCGCTTATCTCAATAGCTTCATCTCACACCATTCCTTCTCTTGGTTCAACTACATTGGCTTCCTTTCTGCTTCCAAAAAACACTGAGCCCTTTCTCAACGTGGGGCATTTACTGATGCTGCCTTCCTGGAGTGCTCTTCTTAATTTTGAACCTGGCTGCTGCTGTCCCATCCTTCAGACTACACCAAGCATTACTTAAGAGAGTCTCTGGTCAGCCTAGCCATTGCCTTCTTAAGTTTCTTCATAATATTTGTATTATACGGTAGCTAATCATCTTGTTTATTATATTTTTAGTCACCCCTCTGTGAGGGTATGATCCTTGCTTCTCTATATTGTGGCTTGTAGTACCTGTTTTAGAATTAATAAATACTTGCTGAGTTCTTAAGACTTTTGGACATTGGACACAGAGGTTGATTACGATTTTGAGGGGGAGGAGAACTAAAGTTTATAAGTCTCCAAGTAACTGAGAAAAAACCAAATTTTTAAAAATATGGAATGAGATTATATGTAAACAGATGAATAGGTACAATCTAAATCAAAAGTGTTATTATTAGAACTCCAGCTGGTGTGGCTCAGTGGATTGAGTGCCAGTCCGTGAATCAAAGTGTTGCCAGTTTGATTCCCAGTCAGGGCACATGCCTGGGTTATGGGCCAGGTCCCGAGTTGGGGGCATGTGAGAGGCAACCACTCACCAATGTTTCTTTCCCACTCTCCCTCCCTTCCCCATCTCTACAAATAAATAAATAAAATATTTTATCAATAAATAAATGCAAACTGTTATTAGTAGAGAAACTTTATAGTTTAGTGATTTATAGGGCTCTTTTTGCAGAGGTCTACAAATTTATAGATAGGAAATTTTTATAAGGTAAAAAATTAAAGTTATATCTATGGAAACCCAGGGGTGAGGAAAGTGCTAATCAAGCAGAGTTTATACTGTGGATTTGACTGATTTAAAATAATTTTTTTTCATATTTAAAAATCAACCCCATTTAACAATAATGTTGAGTTAATGAGTATAAACTTGAAGTTCATGTCTTTGGAGTTCATAATTTTTAATTTTTTAATCCTTACCCAAGGATATGTTTATTGATTTTTGAGAGAGAGGATAGGACGGAGAGAGGGAGGAGGAGAGAGACAGATATCATTTGGTTGTTTCTCTTTGGGCAATGGAAATGGGGAGTGAACCTATAACCTAGGTTATGTGCCTTGACTAGGAATCGAGCTCACATCCTTTTGGTGTATGGGATGATGCTCCAGCCAACTGAACCACTCAGCTAAGACTGTATTTTGTGATTTTTAAAATCCAGTTTCATTCCAGTCTTAGAAAATATTGTGTGATATAAAAATGTACATCTCTAAGTTATGAAAGGATTCATCTTTTATAACAAATCTGTTCTTTATTTAAAAAGTTATTCAGCTGGTAAAAATGCAGTTGATGCAACTTTTCAGTAATATATTTATTGCTTATTAAAATAGGGTTATGGCTATACTATAGCTTAGTTAGAAATACAAATGACATAGAGGATGCTGAGTTTTTAGATAATGAATAAAGTAATTTCTTTTGGACTCAGTGTTTTGAATTATTTTTATAGCTTTTTCTAGGAACATGATGTAGTTTATATCTTTGTAGATAGTTTATCAAGGCTACTGATAAATATGTTAATATTATTATTTAATTTTTTAATACACTTAGTGATATATATTTCCCCAACCTCTTCCCTTTTCTGATTTCTTTGATTTTAGGATCATCATGCCCAGAGTTCATAATATAAAAAAGCCTCTTACATCTCAGATTTCCTGTTTCGTAAGTGAATCTTATAAACAGCTGGAGTTTTTGCCTGACAAGTTAAGAGCAAAGCTGCTTCCTTTTCAGAAAGATGGCATCACTTTTGCCCTTAGAAGAGGTGGCAGGTAAGGTACATTTTTGAAGACATAATAAAAATGTTAAATCCCTGGCAAATTTTTAAAAAAGCTCTGTGCAAAGCTTTCTCTGTGTGTGTACATAGTTTTCCGTTAATTTTTTTTAATCGGGTCGTAAAGTAATTGTTACAGGATGTATCTTATCTTGTCTTTCTTTGTGAATGATATTTTGATTAGCATACAGCTCTACTTTGATAGCTTTTTTTTTAGACTTTTGGAAGCTGTAGCCTGTTGTCTTCTGGTTTCCACAATTGCCATGAAAAAGTATGTCCTTGAGTCTCAAAACATTATCCCAAGGATGACTTACTAATTATGAAGAGAAAAATTACAAAATGGTTAATATTAGCATTGTCAGTAGCAGGACACCTACAGGCATAATATGGTGCACAGGAGGTTTACAACATTCCTAAGGAGTGTTCTTCCTGGAAATGAGCTGATAATCCTAAGGAAGCAGTCAAACTGGTTCAGCATGTGGGACATTTTTTCAGGATAGCTAACCTGAATTATTCAAATTCAGTATCATGAAAAACCTAGGGAAGTGGTGAGAATGCTCTAAATTGAGAGATAAATGAGAATTAGAATATCTGAAAGTAATGCATAAACTTTGATTAGGTCCTGGATAAGTAGAAGGATAAACTTGAGACCTTTTTGGTATGGGAGATGGTTTACTGGAAATGGGGGTGGAGAGGGGCTGGAGGCCGTGTTCAGGTTGCTTCCTCAGGCAAGCTTTGCTTGTGGCTGGTGGTTCCTAAGAGGCCATGGACCAGGGGTTTGGGGACCCTTGCTTTAGAGGACATTTTTTAGGATAACTGGGAAAATTTTTATCTGGACTCTATTATAGTGATGTTATTGAATTAATGTTGATTATCTTAGGTGAGGTAATGGTGTTGTAGATGAATAGAAGAATAGAAGAACATTCTTGTTCCTGGGATGATTAAGAATATAAGGGTGAAGAATCCTACTATCTGCAGCCTACTTTCTACATTTTCCCAAAAGGGAAGGACATGTGCATGTTGAGGAAAAAGTTTGAATGGGTTAGCCAAAATGTTAATAAAGTGAATTTGGTGAGTAGCATAAGTACGTTTATTGTATAATTTTTTTGGCTTTTCCGTGAGTTTGAAAAATTTCCAAAACAAAACAAAACCCCACTAAGTAATCAGTCTAATTTTGATTGCTTTGTAGATCATCAGTCTTTTATCCGTGATTTTAAGATTTTTCTCTGTCTTTGGAGTTCTGCAGTTTTACTATATTTACTATTTTTAAAATCTTGTTTGGAATTATTATACTTTTTTTTTTTTTTTTTCCACAGAGAGGGGAAGGGTGAGAGGCAGAGAGGGAGAGAAACATCAATGTATGGTTGCCTTTCACCTGCCTCAAGCTACAGATCTGGCTGGAGACCTGGCTTGCAACCTGGTTATGTTGCCCTGGCTGAGTTATTATACATTTTTAATCTGGGATTTGTATCCTATTGATTTTGAAAAATTCTCAGCTGTTGCCTCTTCAAATATTGATTCTTATCCATTATTATTTTCTGCAATTCAATCAGACTTATACTTTACGTTTTCATTTTATTCTTGTTAAAGTTTTTGATATTTTCTATGTCTAGTTTTTGATATTTTCTATATCTATGTTACACTATGATCTTTTTAAAGATCTCCCTTATAGTTCATGATTCAGCTGCTCTAATCTTCTTTTTAACTCATCTATTTGACTTACAAAAAACTGAGAAAAGTGTGAAGATCATAAGTGTGAAGGTCCCCCTGGGAAAGCATTAAGTGTTGGAGCCCCATACAGGCCAGGCAAAGGAAACGAAGCCTGGAAGACCTGACCAGAAAACCGGGAAAGCTGGGTGCATACATGCCTCTGATGCTATAGCCAGTGGGCCCTGGTGGGAATCAGGCCATGAGAACATACTTTAGCCCCTTTGAAGTTTGGCCTGTTCTCTCACCTCACTTAATCTTCTTGTATCAACAGCAGAGGTTTTTAAAATTTGAATGCACATCCTGACTTGAGTGAAGTCTCAGTGCTCCTTCACTTGTTATTCTTGAACAATATCCGTTTTCCTGTAATTAGCATTATTTAGCATTGATTAATAAGCTATGTGCCTTCAAGTTTACGACTTTCAATAAAAGATCTTGGAGAACAGCAAATGAGGCTTTTGTCTCCCAAGACACTAGCCAGCCTTCCCCACCTAGCACAAGCTGCCTGGGAGGTGTTCATTTCATCCATGGCACCAGAGGATCTCTGCAGGTTGGGGGTCTCTAACAAGTGTACAACTTAAACAATGTTCAAAGTATAGCCATCACCAAGGTCAAGAAATAGAATTACATTGCCAGCATGCCAGAAATCTTCCTCTTACCCACTCCCAATCACTACCAACTTCCTCCTCTCCAGAGGTCACCATCACCCTGGCTTCTAACATCATAAATTACTTTTACATGTTCAGCTATATGTGTATATACTTGTATTTTTTGTAATTTATACAGTATATATTTAGAAAATTTTTGAATGGGTCAGCCAAAATGTTAATAAAGTAAATTTGGCAAGTGGCATAAGTATGTGTATTGTATTATATTTTTTGGCTTTTTTGTGAGTTTAAAAATTTTATAGTTTGAAATATATATATATATATATATACACTGTATATAATTACAAAAAACACAAGTATATGTATACTTTTTTGTGTCTGGCTTCTTTTCACTCAAGATCATTGTGAGATCCTTCCATATTATATTTGGTTGTAGTTAGTTCATTCTCATTACCATATATTAAAAAATTTCATCATGTAAGTATACCATGATTTATTTATCGATTCTACTGTTGATGAGCATTTGAGTTGTTTCTGGTTTGGGACTCTTACAAAAACAATGCTATGAATATTCTTATACAAATCTTTTGGTAAATATAGGTACATTTCTCTCTCTTTTTCAAAAAAATACTTTGTTTATTATTTTTAGAGAGAGGGAAAAGGAGAGAAGCAGAGAGGGAGAGAGACATCAGTGTATGGTTGCCTTTCACCTACCTCCAGCTACTGACCTGGCTGGAGACTTGGCTTGCAACCTGGTTATGTGCCCTGGCTGGGAATTGAACCGGCAACCTTTGGGTTCACAGGCTGGCATTTCTCTTATACAAAAAAGAGAAATTGTTGGGTCATCATAAAATATGTTTATATTTCACTAAGTAGAGGTTGCTTATATTAGTTTGCCAGGTCTGTCTTAACAAAGTACCACAAGTAAATGGCTTAAACACCAGAAATCTATTGTTTCATAGATCTAGAGGCTAGAAGCCCAAAATCAAGGATTGTTGTGATTGATTTCTTCCCAAGGCTGTGTAGAAAGGATCTCTTCTAAGTCTTACTCCTTGGCTTGCAGATAGCTGTATTTTTCTGATGGCTTTTCACATCATTCTTCCTCTAGTCATGTCAAATTTTCCCTTAAAACATATTTTTATCCTCAACCGGGGACATTTTTTTTTTTTTTTCATTGCTTTTAGAAATAGAAAGAATTGGAGAGAAAGAAACATCAACGTGCAAGAGAAATATCAATGTTTCCTCTTACAGACTCCTGGACTGGGGATTGAACCTGAAACCCAGGCACGCACTCTGGCTGTGAATCAAACTGCAGCCTTTAAGTTGTAGGACAGTGCTCTGACAAACGAGCCACACCTACCAAGGCAAAAGTTTTCCTTTTTTAAACAATACCAGTTATATTGGATTAGAGCCCACTCTAATGCTTAATTTTAACTAATTACATCTACAATGACCCTATTTCCAAATTAGGTCATATTCTGGGGCACTGGGTTTTAGGACTTCAACATATGAATTGGGATGGGGGGCACAGTTCAACCCCTAAATTTGTCCAGACATTTTTTTAAAGTAGTTGTACCAATTTATACTTCTATGGATAGTGTCTAAGAGTTCCAGTTACACCATATCCTTACCAATGATTGATATTGTCTGTATTTAATTTCATTTTAGATATTCTGGTAATTATATAGTGATATTTACTGAGATTTTCATTTGCATTTTTCTGATAACAAATGAAGTTTAACACGTTTTCATATACTTATTGAGTCATTTGGACATCCTCTTTTGCTATGTGCCTGTTCATGTCTTACCCATTTTCATACTGGGTTTTCTGTCTGCCCCTTTCTTATTGTTTCCTAGGAGTCTTTAGTCAGATTTATGTTTTGAATGAGTTTTTTGTCAGGTAGACTTGTTGCAAATAACTTTTCTCAGGCTATGGCTTGCTTTTTCACTCTTTTAATAATGTCTTGATAAGCAGATATTCTCAATTTTAATGTTATCTTAAATATTCTTTATCAGTATTATCTTTTATTACTGACACTTTTTGCATCCTATTTTAGAAATATTTGTCTACTTCAAGGTCATGAAGATAATCTATATTTTCTTCTAAAAAGTTTATTGTTTATTTCAATTTTTTACAAAATTGATTTGCCATCCACCTGGGCGTGATCTTTTTTACATGATATGAGGAAGGGCCAGGCTTGACTGATTATTGATTATTTATTTATTTAACTGGTAATACTAATTTTGATTGCTGGTCAAAATGTTGTGGTTTCTATATCATAGAGTTACTATTTTGTTCTTCTAGAATTGTTGCCTGCTGAGCAGATGACTACATGAGAAGCAAATATACTTCTTCTTAACTAATTTTTGCTCTTGAATATGGCATCCATAGATGATTATTGTTCAAAATAATAGTTGCCATGACAATTGTAAAATGATGCCTTATTCACATTCTGATGTAAGGAAGAACCTTCCCTTCTGCCTCTATAGTCAGTCTCCCCCGCCACTGTCTCCATCCATCCATCCATCCATCCATCCATCCATCCTCAAGATGGACTTATGAATTCCTATTATATTCAGTGGGTTATAATTCTGTATCTTTCATATATTTTGTAACTTGTTACAAACAGAATCATGCAGGTTATATGTGTCTTGCTTTTCTTATTCAACATGTTTTTGAAATTCATATCCGTTGTTTTGATCTCTGAATATAAGATAGTTTTGTTCATTCACTTACCGGTAGACATTTGGGGTGGTTCTAGTTTATGAATCTAATGAACAAAGGTGGTATTTACATTCTTGGACAAGTTTTTTTGTGGTCATATTTTTAATTCTCCTGTTAGCCTGCTAGGTTTAGGGTAGATGTTTGTTTATTTAATTTTGTAAGAAGACTGCTGAACTTTTTCCCATTTGTGAACATGCAGTATGAGAGTCCTAGATGCTTCATGTCTTCATGAGTGAATATTTGGTATTGTCAGCTTTTTAATTTATTCATGCAAAATGAATGGATCTTCATGTGGTAGCTCATTGTATCATAATTTGTATTTCCCTAATAACTAATGGTGTTGGAGTTTTTGTGCTTATTGACTATATGTGTGTGTATGTGTGTGATACACACACATATATGTATGTATGTAATTTGTTTTATTATATATAATGTATATTAATGTTTTGCTCATGCGTCGTCATCTTTTTTATTGATTTGAAGGAATTCTTTTTATATTTTATAGACAAAACCTTTGCCAGATACATGTATTATGAATATTTTCTTCCAGTCTATAGCTTACCTTCTGATTCTTTTTATGGTATCCTTTGATAAACAGCAATTTTAAATTTTGATAGAATCTAATTTGTCAAGTTTTTTTATATGATTAGTACTTTTTATATTGTCACCAGAAGTCTTTTCCTACCCCAGTATGGTCTTCTAATTTTTGTACTGGAAGCTTTACAGTTTTAGCTTTTATTTTTTTGTTATAAGATTTATCTCAAATTAATTTTCATGTATGGAGTGAGATAAGAGTTCTAGGTTCTGTTTTCTTTCATACTGATCCACTTATTCCACTGTCATATGTAAAAAAGTCTATTCATAAATTACCTTGGCATCCTTTAAGAAAGCAATTTACTATATATATAGTATATGTATGCATCTATTTCCCTTTTGCTATATATCTTCTTTTCCATTTTCACTTTTTTTTAGCATTCTTAGACTCAAGTTTTGTTTAGGAGTCTCATTTCTATTGTCACTTTTTATAGGTTTAAAACCTATTTCTGTTGCTCTATTTTGCTGGTAAGTCTTGAGTTTTTCTGTTGATAGTGTCTATAGGTACTTTCATTGTGTTCCATGGCTTTATTACTCACCTATCACTTTGGGTTTGACTTTCTTTTTTGTTTCTGCCCATTATAAAGTTTTCTTAGTTTTCTTAAGACCTCGCTGTATTTTAAAAGATAGTATTTTATCTCATTTAGCATTTCTAGGTATTTGCAAAGGGGAGGGATTTTAGAATATTTAAGCCACTATAGTACTGAGAGCAGAAATCTTACCGATAAAATTTTAGTTCATTTGAGATTATATTCTTTATCATTATAAAATGCCCTTATAAAACTACGTAAGCCCTGGCTGGTATGGCTTAATGGATTGAGTACCAGCCTGCAAACCTGTGTCGCTGGTTTGATTCCTAGTCAGGGCACATACCCAGGTTGCAAGCCAGGTCTCCAGCCAGGTTCGTAGCTGGAGGCAGGTGAAAGGCAACCATACATTGATGTTTCTCTCCCTCTCTTTCTTCCTCCCTTCCCCTCTCTCTAAAAATAAACAAAATTCCTCTTTTTTTTTCCTGTGTTTGCATTCTGCCTGCAAAATCTTTATATATATGTATATATATGTATATATATATATATATACACACACACACACACACACACACACATATATATAAAACTACTTAACTTTTACTTTTATAACTCTAAACTTAATCTTGTGTGATTACTTTTCCCAAAACTATTTCTTTCTGAACATACTATCCTAGGATGCCTTTAACATGTCCTGTCCTTCAGTTTTTAGCATTTTTGAGAAACTTATTTTAGATGAGTTAAGTTCCAAAGTTAGATACTTTGTGATTCAATTTGTCTTTTCTTTTAAATGGTAGTAATCTCACTTTCATTCATTGACATTAAAGCTACAGTTGGTTTTAATTCTATCATCATAGTATTTGTTATGGTTTCTGTTCTTAAAACTATGTTACTGTATACTCAAATCACTAGATGATCCACTAAATACAGGGTGTGACAAAAGACGGTTTACAGTTGTTCGTATGGAAAATAATACAATCATTAATAAATAATAATATAAGAATAAACTGTTTCACATACTCAAAACTGTAAACCTAATTTTGCCCCATCCTGTGTATGACTATACATTTCAAGTGTTCATGTTTAATATGCACTTTTAGTAATTTGAAAGGTTTGGAGTTTGAATCCATTCATAATCTTTATAACTATGTAACAGGGCATCTTTTTTGGGAGGGGGAGTTCCTCAGTTTTAATGGGCCCATTCTGCCCACCACCTGAAATAACTCTTAATAACAGAGTTTGGTGAAAAAGAAAGTTGTTTTGTTTATTTGAAGGGTGTACACTTTTATATTAATGGTGCAATTATGCTGTTAAATCCCATTCCCCTTAAAAGCACCCAAAAGCTAGCCCAATTAAGCTACTTTAAAAGAGATAAGCAAAAGATACTGTCTTTCATAAATACAGCAGTTCACAATTTAGCAATCCAGTTATAAATTCAAAGTTCCTTGCAGCACTAGCATGGAAGAACCATGGACATGGATAACAAATGGGATTGACTTTGTAGGGGAGTGGGTGGGTGAGGAAGGGGAGAGAGGGGAGGGTAAATGGGATGGATATAATACAACAACAGTAAAATTAAATTAAGGGGAAAAAAAGTTCCCAGCAGCTGCTATACCCAGTTATGGGAGTACACTCCCCAGTTTTTTGTTTTTTTAAAGATTCTATTTCATTATTTTTTAGAAAGAGGGGAAGGGAGAGAGGCAGAGAGGGAGAGAGACATAAATGTACGGTTGTGTTTTACCTGCCTCCAGCCACAGACCTGACTTGCAACCTGGTTATGTGCCCTGGCTGGGGAATCAAACCTGAGACCTTTGGGTTCGCAGGCCGGCACCTTAACCACTGTGCTATCAGCCAGGGCTTACCACGCCCTAGTTCTTACACCACATGTAATTCCCTATCTCTGTGTGAGCTTCATGTCTCTCTTCCCCGATTTTGCTGCCCCCCACCCTTTGCAAACTGAGTGAGTTCTCAGGCCAAGTTTCTTTCTGCAAGTCGTCCAGGAGAGAGAGAGCACCTGTCTGCTTGTCTGAGAGAGAGAGAGAGAGGCAGCAAGAGGGAGGGAGGGAGAGAGAGAGAGACTGCATGTCTGCCACCCTATTTTAAACCATGTTGGTGGCCTGATGGTGGCCTGGTAGTGGTAAGGTGACCAACCATGATCCCCTGTGAAATCTCTAGCATTTCTGTAAGTTCTTTCATCACCATTCTATGGTCAAAACCCCTCCCATCTTCTTGGGGGATGAGGTTTATTCAGTCATTTGCATAACCAAGACAATAGCTACCAGACATAGATATGCAAAGTACTTCTTTCAGAGAAAAATGGTGGTACTTCAGTGTCCTATCCCCCAATCCCCAAATTGCAGAGTGGAAGGTGTTGACTTTCCTCTACTCTGTAACAACTATTGCTGTATACATTACACTTAGTTCCCTATTTTATTAGACAGTGGTTTCTCCTTCCTAATTTTATGCAGTAACATTTGGTTTATTGCCCTTTTCTCCCTGTCTTTCTCAGCACCTCATATTAACTGGTTAATTTTTCTTTATGTTCATCTTTGTATCTTTAAAAATACTTAATAATTTGTTCTTATAAAATGTTTATTTTCTTTACCAAATTAAAATGATTTTTGCTTATTTGACCTCTTTACTCATTACAATTTCTTTGTCATTGCCTGTAACCATTACATTCTTTTCTGTACGCAAAGTATTTAAACAGCTAGATCATTTCACTGCTTCCCTCTAGTTTATTTTGTTTCGGCACAGTGTTCATTGGTTATAGGTGTCTTAAAGTTTTTTGGTGCAGTCTAATGGGAAGTCAGTTTCCCAATTTCTTGCATTTTAAATGTCTTTTCACTGAGTTTATACTAGATGACAAATTGGCTAGGTAAGAAATTTCTCAGTCCCACTTTCTTTTCTGGTTGATATTGTAGGTATTGCTCTACTGTTTGTTGTAGACAAGTCTGAGGGCCACCTCATTTTTCTCTCCTTAAAGGGTATTCATTTATTTTGTCTCCTTATCCATTTTAATAGTCAGTACTAGAATGTGCCTTGGTGTTTATGTTTGTGTCTTTCCTGGATGTGCTATATTATTTTAATCTGTAGTTTATATTTTTCTTTTATTTTCTGGAAACTTTTCTTGAGTTACTTTGAAAACTGTTTTTCAGTTCCTTTATTTAAATTTTCTTCTTTGAAGATACCAAGTAAGCTTGTTTGTTGATTCATTTTGGCATATTATCTATGTTATTTGTATTTCCTGTCTTTTTCTTAATCTTTTTTTCTAAAATTCTTTCAGCCTTTCTTCATCCCTGTTGAAAATTTCCTTTCAATCCTAGCCTATATGTACTTTTCTATATTTTTAGCAGTGCATGTTTCCTCTTCTGCTTCCATTTGGTCTTCATTTCAGAGGTGTTTATTTTTCTTTTACTTCTCTGATTTGTCAGTCCACATTTAAGTTCTTTGTTTCTTGCCATAGCTTCCTATATGTGTAACATTTAAAAAAATTACTACTCATCATTCAGTGAGGAGTGTTTTTTCCTGAGCCTATTTGCAAAAATCACCTCATGGAGAGTTAGTGTAGTGTTGGAGACTAACATTTATTCTCTTTATGCCACTATTTTTGTGTGTAATATATTTTTCTAAAATAAACATAGCAAGATAGCTAACCATGTAAAGCCTCTCACTCCTATGTCCTCCCTTTGCTTTCCAACTATCTGGAGTTTGTCATTGAGCTTTGTCTCCTTTGTAGCTAGACTGGACCCTACAGCACTCTGGCTGGCTGTCTACCTATCCTCTTGATGCAAAGAAGGGGTTTTTGACTTGGCAATTCAAGTCTCCCCTTTACTTTGGATATATGTCCTGCTGTTTTGTTTTGTTTCCCTGAGGTACGTAGCCACAGCATTTTTTCTTGTTATTCACCTTCAGTTGTTGTTATTGTTGCTGTTTTTAATATTTAACTTTTTTTTTTAGTAAACCATTCTCTTGCCTAGTCTAGTTTTCAAAGATAAGAGATAACCAGGCTTTAAACCTCTGAATCTGTACTCTACCTTGTTTAGTGTTAGATGCATTATTTAGATACTTATTAAATTATATATATAGAATATTAAATTATAAATATATTTTTAATAAATTATATATATACACATATACCTGGATATACATGCTTAGAAGCAGTTGATAACATTAACACATGAAATTTTCAGTGTACAGTTGAATAAAAAGGTTTGCTATATGCCATTTACATAATCACATTTGATGAGACATAAGGTGCCTATCACTGAATGAATTATTAAGGTTAACATTGCACACTGTCATTATTACATAGATGTATATAAATGGCATTCTGGAAAACAAACTGCACTCCGTTTCTTCTGGAAATCCTGGTAGAACAATTTATTTTAATAATATGCTTGTATGAAGGAAGAGAAGATATTGTAGTATTTTAGGCTTTTACAAAACGTATGAAGCCCTGGCTGGTAGCACAGTGGATAAGGTGCCAACCTGCGAACCCAAATGTTGCTGGTTCAATTCCCCAGCCAGGGCACATAACTATGTTGCAAGCCAGGTCTCCAGCCAGGTCTGTAGCTGGAGGCAGGTGAAAGGCAACCATACATTGAAAAAAAAAAACAGGTATGAGGTGATTTTGTAGTAATTTGTATTCTTTAAAAGGTATCACTTGGTGACAGCCTAAAATCTTTTAATTGCTTTTTTTTTCCCTTATAAAATTGAAGGATTTCTGTTACATTACACATTTAGATATACAGTGGAACCTTGGTTCTCGAAATTAATTTATTCCAGAAAACTGTTCAAAAAACAATTTGGTCAAAAACAGAATCTCCCTTTTTTTTTTTTTGTTGGCCGAGAGACATGTGACTGATCATACTGTAACAGCAAGAAAAGGATTGTTGGGTAGTGAATTGAGACCTGAAGTCTACTTAGGCAACTGAAATATATTTTCCACGAACAACTTGTTTGAAAACCAAATTGTTCGAGAACTAAGACTTGGTTTAACTGTATTGCTTTTGTCGTATTATAATCCTTAGTTATTTGGCTAATCATAGATTGAATTTATGCCCCTAGAATACTAATTGCTAGGGGCTGGGAGAGGAGAAAGGTAATGTAGAGATATTGTTTAATTTGTACAGTTTCAGTTTGAAATGATGAGGAAGTTCGAAGGATGAGCAGTGGTGATGGTTACACAACAATGAGAAGATGCTTAATGTCACTGAAATTGTACACTTTCAAATGATTAAAGTGAAATATTTTATGTTATGTACGTATATCTGCAATAAGAATGTATTGCTGTATTAGTAGGATTGTATAGTACATTTTCTTAGGGCATGGGAATGAGTAGGTATGTGAGTTCAATATTAAAAATAACATTATGTGCTAGAAGCTTCACATCTAATAGGTTACACTCCTGTCAGCTATGTGCTTATTTACCTGTTAAGAAACTAAGGCTTAGCGAGGTTCTTTTATAACAAATTTACCAACAGCCCATTGTTTGCTTAACTCTCAAGGTAATTTGACATATAAAATTTACAAGTTAATAAAACATAGTTGAGATTTGGACCTATTTCTGCTTGACTCTAGGCAGCCATTCTTTCTATTTTACTACCCTGCCTTCCATGAGAATATTGCAGCTTCATGTTACAGTGAAATGTTGAGATGGCATTCTGTTATACTGTACATTCTGGCATGACATGATTCAAGACCAGGAAAAAGAAAAAAGCCGTGTAGCAGCAATTTTAGTGCCCTGAGATAACCCCAAGCTGCGTGTTACATATGTGGGCTTTAAACAGGTCATGTTAAATTTGAGTAGACTGTACAAAGTGGAAATGACTCATGTTCTGTGAGGTCATCTACTACAGTATTTTTAATTATAAATTAGTTTTCTATCAGATATACAATGATGCTTCTCTTCACAGTACTATGAGTTTTAATGGAGGAGAATGATTTTTGTATTAATTTTGCTATTTTAAATTGCATCCTTGATTCTATCTGCTCTGCTTGTTTCCTTTGGCATCTCCTTCTTTCTCATGAAAGAAAACTAAAGAATAAGAATGTATTGCTGTATTAGTAGGATTGTATAGTACATTTTCTTAGGGCATGGGAATGAGTAGGTATGTGAGTTCAATATTAAAAATAACATTATGTGCTAGAAGCTTCACATCTAATAGGTTACACTCCTGTCCTTATAAATGATTTTTGAATCAAAAATATCTCAGTATTGTAATGATTTTCAAACTACTCATGGAATCTCTGCTGTCTAGTAATGCTATATGAAAAAAATTTTAGCATAAATAATAAAATGATCTAGACTTTCCCTTTATATTTGTGGTTGTTTGATTTTTACACATTATCCTTCAGAAACGGAATTTTGATACACTGTGAAGGAAACAAATCAATCCTACTTTATTGGAACCCTGGTACTTAACTATCTTTAGTAACCAGAGAGGGAGAGAAACATCAATGTATGATTGCCTTTCACCTGTCTCCAGCCATGGACTTGGCTAGAAACCTGGCTTGCAACCTGGTTATGTGGCCTGGCTGGGGAATCGAACCAGCGACCTTTGCATTTGCAGGCTGGCACCTTATCCACTGTGCTACCAGCCAGGGCTAAAATATGTAGATTTTTAAATACATTAATGATATTGGATACAATGGAATAATTTACATATTTTCTTTTCTTTTTCCCTGCAAATTTCTTATTTATTTATTTTTATTTTTATTTTTTTTATTTTTAAAGATTTTATTATTATTTACAGAGTGAGAGGAAGGGAGAGAGGCAGAGAGGAAGAGAAACATCAATGTATGGTTGTCTTTCACCTGCCTCCAGCCACAGGAGCTGACTGGAGGAGACCTGGCTTCCAACCTGGTTATGTGCCCTGATTGGGGAATCAAATACATATTTTCTTAACACATTCCTCGAAACTATTACTAAAACATACTGGAATGTTTCTTTGGAAGCCAAGGAGCTTGTTGCTGACATTGTAATAATTTGGTTATTTGCAAATTTTATAAAATATTCAACTGTTCCTAGTTGTCATAATTCTTAAATAACTATTGATGAGATGTTATCTCTGAAGTGTTGGCTTATGAGTAGGAGGGAAATTATATGTTACAGTGTTATATAAAACTGACTCATATGAGTGGGTGAAAAATCCCAAGAATACCAGGACACCCACACTTGAAAAAGCCAATATGTGCCGATTCTTTTTACACCATGTTCCAGCAGCTGCTTAATGGAGCTGTATTCATTAAGAAAAATTCTTTATAATTTCTTTCATTGCCTTGGTGAATATTTTTCTGTTAAAAAAGTGAAGTAACTTTTTTTTACAATTAAAAAAGAAGCTGTTGTTCATAGGACAAAATGTTTGATTCAGAATTTGAAGTAATTCACTTCCCTGTGCTTTGGGGTTCTTTTTGTTTTGTTTTGTTGTTTTTAATTAACTAAAATCAAGGGACTAAAACACACCTCCTTTTGGAGTATGTTAGACTATTTGTTAAATCCTGTATGTTTACATTTGTGTATGTTTTAGATTAAATTTTAATTAGACTTTGTCACATATGGAAAACTATTGATTTGCCATGGTTCCTGAGCCTTTTTTTAGTTGATGAAAAGTTAATCTGATCAGCAGGGAACTCAGAGATTTGATTTTAAATGATAATTGGTCTTACTTGAACCTTTAGTAATCATTGCTTGGATTTAGTAGCATCTTTATTTTTCATTTACACTTTAATTTCTATGATCTTCATTTTAATTTCTATGATCTTCTCTTAGATGTTACTCTTACTGTATGGAGAAAAATGTGTTGAGGTCGGTAATTCTTGATGATTTTCTCAGTGTTGTGTAGTGTCAGAAGTAGAATTTAAGCTGCTTATGACAGTTGATCTTTAGTTCTCTCCACTAAATCATTGTTTGCAAATATGTCTGTCAGGTCTATGAAATTCTAAAATTTTGTCCTTTTATCTCAATGGTAAAAAGTAAGTCCTAAAGGTAAAAACTAATTTCCAATAATAATTTCCAGTTAGAATGACATTTGTATAGAACTGGAATTTGATCTCTTAAGCTGGTGCCTCCAATCAGGTTTCAAGTACTTTGTGTTACACCCCTCTTCCCCATGGTCATTTCAAATATGTATCCACTGAATAGCTAGTTTTGGACATACAGAATGAATAAGGCATTATCTTCAAGAAATACACTGCCTATGAATTTTCATACAGAAATTTTATTGGTGTGATAGATGTCACAATAGAAGGATGTTCAGTGTACAGAGGGCATACTGATTAAGAAGGAAACGTGGAGCAAAGGTGATCCGAGAACTAGGAGGGTTTTAAAGGACAAATGTGCATTCACTAACAGGGGGAATTTTTATGGGATTGTTTCAGGCAAACTAAACACAGTGTTAGGGAAATGCCATATAGAAGAAGAATCAACATATTATTTCAAAAGGTCATTTTAAAAATTTTGCTTCACTTTGCTAAAACTCTCTTCTGAGTTGTCAGCATTTAATTGACATTTCTTTTCAAGTAGATTGTCAGCTACTCGGTCTGCAAAAATATCTGTTAAGTGAAACCATCACTTTTATTTTGCTACTCATAAGTATTTATGATGTGGTGAAACAAATATTCTCAGTGAATATGCTATTCCCTTATTAATTTATATTTTAATTATGTTATTTTAAAATTATATCAGGATATTTTTTAAATTTCATTTTTTTTCTTGCTATGTGCCAGTTTTTATTTGTATTTTTAAAATTTCAATTTTAACTTTAATTTTTCTTCATTTAAAAATCTTTAAATCTGCCCTGACTGGTGGCTCAGTGGAAAGGTGCTGGCCTGTGAACCCAAAGGTTGCTGGTTCAATTCCTACCAGGGCACATTACCAGGTTGCAAGCCAGGTCTCCAGGCAGGTCCTTAGCTGGAGGCAGGTGAGAGGCAACCATCCATTGATATTTCTCTCCCTTTCTTCCTCCCTCCTTTCCCCTCTCTCTAAAAATGATAAATAAAATATTTTTTAAAAAATTAAAAATCTTTAAATCTTCATGAAAACCTTTTAAAGTCTAATAAGTAGGTTAAGTGATGGTTCATCATTATTCTCAGAATGTAAACAGACAGACTCTTCCAGAGGGAATTTGGTGAAAAAATGCATCAATGACATTTCAGAATTTTTCTAAATTTCTATTTATTCTTTTGGTGGATTAAGTCAATTTACAGAACATAAAACTGAGCATAAATATGAAGTTGAAAATAAATTTTTTTCTCTCATTGTAATTTTCCATTATCATTTATTCCCCTTTAACCCTTTTCTACCTTCCCTCCTTCCTCTACAATCACCACATTTTTGTCCATGTTCATGAGTTCCTTTTTTGCTCAATCCCTCCATTCCCTAATGCCTTCCTGCAGAGCTGTCTGCCAAAAATAAATGTTTAATACCTCTGACTTGTACTCCTGGATATAGATTTTATGAAGTTCTCATAGGAACAGATGTGTAGGATGATGACAAAATTAGGTAACTGCCAGTTAAAGGAGAAATGTTTACATGAACTTTAAAACACAATGAGAACTAAGGATTTTTGAATCTAAGATATTTTGCATGGGTGTCTTTTGAACCTTTGTCTTAGGGTTACCCATGCATACATGCAGGAATCATTATAACAGACCCACTACCCACCACAAACTCAGGAGTACCAATGCAATTCTAACCTTCTTCCATTCTAGTCTCCTCTACTGTCCTGTTAAATGTTGGCAACTAATGTGAATTTCCAAAATCACTCTTGGGGCAAAGTAGGTACTCTTGTAAGCCAGACTTATAGTTTGCAACCTCTGCTGTAAGGAGAACAGTGTGACATGGTCACTGGACCTCCACATTGCTTCACCTGCAACCACTGTCATTTTTACCCTGGCTCTGAAGACATTTGAGGGCCCTGAGGCCATTAAGGAGAAAGAACAGAAGTGTAGGAACTTACTTGCCTAAGTTTCATTACATCAGCTCTGCTACTCTTTGAAGGGGGAAAGCATGAAACGAAAAAGTGTTTTGCAGAGGAAACACTCTTTTTGCTAAGCTTATGTCAGTGATAACAGCTCAATTTGGTTTCAAGATTTACCTTCCCAGTCTGTTGAAATTGATTATAACATTTTCTAAAATTATGAGAGTTATGGGTATTTTAATCTTCCATGGATGCAGCAAACTTCATAGATGAATGGATTTGGAACTTTTCCCTCCAAGGTCAAAATACTTGATTTTCTCAGAATTAAACATAGGTCTCCAGCTTATAATTGTAAAGTCATTTCAGTGGTCAAGACTTATGTCAGTGAAAGGAAACTTTCTGATACATGTTTGTAGAAAAATAAAAGAAAAAGCAGGAGATAATTGGCACTTGTATGCAAGACCTAATGTATTATATACAAAGGCAAGAATGTTACAAGTAATTAATAAGATTTCTAGTTACTTATGTCATCTTCCATTGACATTGTTTTAAATGTTTTAAGATCTTCTCATGTATATGTATACACACATACAGAATAATAATAATATAATGAATTTTAATGTACCTAATCAGCTTTGATAGTTGCCAACCCCAGTAGATCCCTCAAGCCCTAACTCACTAGGTTAGGTTTTTTTGTTTTTGTTTTTGTTTTTGTTTTTTTAAGCAAAACACGGGCCTTTAAATACTATGTGTACTTGGCTGTGTGTATTCTTAGTTATATGGAATTTTAGCCATAGATTATTTTTGTAACTTGATGCAGGCTTTGGAAACAGGTTTTTTAACATGATTCTTGTGGCCTCATTCATAGGAAACTAAGAGCTTTGTAGGACTTGTGATTAACTAAAGTAGAGAAGACTCCTACTCTTGTAGATTTGTTGGGGAGATTGTGTATTGGTTCTATTGTTTTATCCAGTCCTCAAAATGTTTATTCATGGCACAATGGTTTATTCATATATATGTGCAAGTGTATCTATCTGAAGATTGAATAAATTAGGTAATTATTTATTCTACTTTTACTCTATTTTAGAGTCCACCTGAATTTGCATCCAATTCAGTCTTTTCCAGGCTAGAGCTGTTTATTGAATTCTTACTTTGCCTAGAGATTCCACTAAATGATTTACATGCTTTAAATTATTTAATCCTTTTGACAATATTTTAAGACATATACAGCTGTATAGTTTTGTAAACTGGGTTTAATAAATTTAATGTTTCTCAGCCAGAAAATGGCAGATCCTTATTCTAATGCCTTGTTTAACTTCAGAGCTAATGTCTTTATGCCAACGAGCTTCTTTGGCCAGTGTAAGTACAATGATACCTTGGATAAGGGTTTGATTTCAAAAATATATAGAATTCATGCAACTCAACACCAGGAACACCAAAAAATCCAGTTAAAAAATAGGCAAAGGACCTGAACAGACACTCCTCCAAGAAGGATGTACAGAGGGCCCATAGGCATATGAAAGAATGCTCAATATCACTAGCCATCAGAGAGAAGCAAATTAAAACCACAATGAGATACCACCTCATGCCTGTCAGAATGACCATCATTAACAAATTAACACACAACAAGTTCTGACGAAGATGTGGAGAAAAAGGAACCTTAGTGCACTGTTGGTGGGAATGCAGGCTGGTGCAGCCACTGTGGAAAACAGTATGGAATTTCCTCAAAAAACTAAAAACTTAATGAGCAAAACAAACAAATGACCAAAATAAGAAACAAATTGACCAAAGGAGGATAGGGTGGGTGTAATGGGGGAAGGAAGCAGAAAAGTCTAGTCAAGGAACAATATAAAGGACCCATGCACATGAACAACTAGGTGGGGATTGACTGTGGGAAGGGTTTAAGGGGGTGGGTGGGACCAGGAAGAGCAAGGGTAGGGGGGATTGGGACAACTATAACTGAACAAGTAAAATAATTTTTTAAAAAACTAATGTCTTTATTCCAACAAGCTTATTAAGAATTGTCTGGTCAGCCCTGGCTGGTGTGGCTCAGTGAATTGGCCCTGGACTGTGAACCCAAGAGTCGCTGGTTTGATTCTCAGTCAGGGCACATAACCAGGCTGCAAGCCAGGTCTCCAGCCAGGTCTGTAGCTAGAGGCAAAAGAAAGGCAACCATACATTGATGTTTTTCTCCCTTTCTTCTTCTTCGCTCCCTGTCCTTTTCTCTGAAAATAATGAATAAAATCTTCAAGTTGCTTAATCTACTTTGCACTTTTGGGGGTTGTTTTAGGTAACAGGAAAAATCTAGTCTCCATTTTTGCTGAAACTCTTTCTGTAATTTTAAGAATAATATAAAGGCAATAAGAGGAAGCTGTAAAGCCTTATTGCTCCATTTAATGCTGCCTCTTCCCCTTACTAGCTATTTGACTTGGAGCAAGTTACTTTAGGTCTCTATGCATCAATTTCTTAATCTATAAAAGGAAAAGAATAATACGACCCGTATCATAGGGGATTTGTGAGGACTAAAAGAATTAGGATATGTGAAATGTTTCCAAAAGTAACTGGGCTATACAATTAATGAGTTGTCATTATCACAGAAAATTTCTAATGCAAAAATAAACCCAACTTTGTATTTATTTGGGTGGGGGAGATCTTTGTTTCAGTATCAGCTCTACTGGGTAGCCTTATGTCACCTTTGTTGATCTTATTTTGCTCATTACAAAAAGTGGATTTAACACTCCTCATTAAATAGCTGTGTGGTTGATATAAAATGATAATTATAAAACGATCATTATAAAATGCTTGGCACAGTGCCTGTCACAGATTAGGTGCTCAGTGGTTATTGTTACTTCTGTGATCTATTGCTGCATAAAAAATCACTACAAAGCTTAGTAGCTTAAAATAACAGTTATTGTTTTATTATCAGGAATAGTTCAGAGGTTCAGGTGGTCTTAGCTGAGCAATTCTCATTCAGGTTCTCAGGCAGTTGCAGTCCCACAGTAGCAGGGCTGCAGTAATCTTGAAAGCTTTTGTAGTCACAAGTCTGGCAGTTGATTCAGGTTCTTGGCTGGGATGTCTCCACTTCCTCACAGCATGGTGACTGAATTCCAAGAACAAGCATCTAAAAAGAATTAGACAAAAGCTTGGAAGTCACCTAGTGTTACTTTGGCTGTAGTTTTAGATCCACCTAATTTGAGAAGGAATGCCAACATCACCTTACATAAAGAACATTGTGTAATTGGAGATATTGCTGCAGTCCTTTTTAGATACTACAACCTGCCATAGTTAAGCTATTATTCTTGTGCATGTTTATATATATGCAAACATTTTACATAAATTTTTGTCACCACTCCCCTGCCCTCAATATACACACTTTGTAGTTTTCCGTGTATTTTTTTCCAAGCTCTTTTGTCTGTATCTAAAGTATCTCATGGCCAGCAGGTGGTGTTGGCCTTCTTTTAGCTTCCAGTTGAGACCTATAAATCATTAGTCTTTCCTCAGAGTGCAAACTCCATCTTTTAAGGCTAATGTCATCAATTTCTTCTCATTGCTCTCATTTATAAACCCTTTATTCACTCCTTTGTGACTATGCGGGTTGTGCACATTTGAGGGAACCATCTTAGAATTCTGCCTGCCATAATAAGCCCCTTGGGGAGTTTTTTACTTTAATTATTGTAATTTTCAGTTCTAGAATTTTCAATTGGTTATTTTTTATAATTTCTATGTTTTTATTAAGATATCCAAGTTGAATAATAGTCATCATATTTTACTTTAATTCTTTGAACATATTTATTTATTTATTTATATTATGCATTATCATTTTTTTTTTAATTTTATTATTGTTGTTGTATTACATCCATCCCCTTTTTGCTCACCTCTGTCCCCCTCCCCACCCACCCATTCCCCCCAATGAACATATTTATAATAGCTACATTGACTTTGTTATCTGCTATCTGCTATATTCACCTCATTTTTTTTTAATTATTTATTTCATTTTATTTTTTAATTTATTATTTCCAGAGATCGAGGAAAGGATAGAGGCAGAGAGGGAGAGAAACATCAATGTGTGGTTGCCTTTCACCTGCCTCCAGCCTCGGACCTGGCTGGAAACCTGGCTTACAACCTAGTTTACAACCTAGTTATGTTGCTCTTGCTGGGAATCGAACCAGCCACGTTTGGGTTCTGGCCAGCGCCTCTCGTTTTTTACTAACCAGTTTTTTCCCTCATTTATTTGTACGTCTAGTAATTTTTGTTTGAAAACTGTACATTTTGCATAATATATTATAGTAGATCTGAATTTTACAGTCTTTGTTCCCCTACAGTGTGCAGCCAATGATGTCTCTATTCAATGTTTATTTTTTTAAGATTTTATTTATTATTTTTAGAGAAAGGGGAAGGGAAAGAGGCAGAGGGGGAGAGAGACATCAATGTATGGTTGCCTTTCACTTGCCTCCAGCTACAGACCTGGCTAGAGACTTGGCTTGCAAACTGGTTATATGCCCTGGCTGGGAATTGAACCAGCGACTTTTGGGTTTGTAGGCCGCGTGCCTTATCCACTGTACCACCAGCCAGGTCTTATTCCTACTTTTTATCCTAGATTCCTAGATGTTGTTCCTCTGTTTGTACATGTAGTCATCAGCCAATGATTTGGGTGGGGATTATGTGAAAACCTTGAGTTCTTAAGACTTACACCTTCTGCCTAACAATTTGTATGTGGGTTGAGGTTATCATTCAAAATTGCAATCACTTCTCAAGCCTTTTTTAGTTTATCTTTTCACTAGGCTTTCTGAAGTCTCTACTGTGCATTTGTTTGTAGTTTCCAAGTTGACCAGGGACTGTGTGGAGAACTTATGTCAGCCCTTCCATGACTCTTATTTCTAGCATGTCCCAATTAATTTCTGATTTGTTCACTGCTTTTCCCCAGCTGGGATCATAACCTTGGATATAGTGGAGCTGCAGATTTTCTCTTTCATTGTCATTTAAGTCCACCACTTTTTTTTTATTTGTATTTTTTATTAATAGGGTAATACACCTTCATGATAGAAAGCTAACATATTCTTATAAAAATATTACTGAGGCCAATATCTAATGCTAATTTCAATATATTTGTTATACACTGAAAATTTTAAAAATGTTAATCTAGTGTATTATTTTATATACTCCCTGTGTTAATTGACAAATGCTAAAGTGTTAAGTTCACCACTTTTAAAGGGCAAAGCCATGAGTTTTTTGTCTTTCTCTTCTGAGTCCAACCCTTTTGGCACTAAAGGTACTGTTTTTCACTGCCAAGCCCATGGTGGTAAAAACTACTCTTCTTAGAGTAATTAAATTCAGAGGCACAAAAGAGAATGGGGGTTGCTAGGGCCTGGGGGAGAGGGGAAATGGACAATTGTTGGTTAATGGGTACGGACAATTTTGGAAGATGAAGAATTTTGGAAGTTGGTTGCACAACAATGAGAATATACTTAACACAACTGAACTGTACAGTTAAACTGGTACTTTTAAACTGATCAATGTTATGTTTTGTGTATTTTATTAGTTTTAAAACAAAGAAACTTCTGTTCTTGCCAACAGAATTGAGGTGTATGGATTGATAATGCAGACAGGACCAGCCTCAGGCAAAAGGGCCACAGTCCTTTGCTTTTCTTATCTGAAGCTTTAGTATGATTTTAAGAATAATGTTTTCAATTTTTCTCTGCATCACTTTGTAGCTCTGAAATTATTGATTTAAAAATTATGTACATTGTAATTTTTTTTTTTTTGTGGAGAAGAATTAGTTATCTCTTCATACCACTGTAACTGGATGTCACCTTCTTGGATACCTGCCCTTTGTGGCTTCTGCAGGTTGTTACTCCTGGTTCCTTTTAAATGATAGAGTCCTTGGACATTCCCTCTTCTGTTTTTATGCCTTCCCTAGGGGATTTCATCAACTTTCAACATTTAAAATATTATCTATATGCTGATGGTTCCTAAATATGTAACTCCAGACCAAACTTCTTCCCTGCTCTTCAGATCTGTGTATATACCTGCTTATTTCACATCCAATGTAGATGTCTAATAGACATCTCAAACTTAAATAAGGCTAAAACAAAATTCTGGTATGTGCTGCCAGAAACTGGTTTCTCTGTCAGCCTACCTCATCTCAGTTATTAATGTCTTCATTCTTTTATTTCTTCAGGCCAGTAACTTTGGGTTGATTCTTGACTCCTTTCTTTCAGTCTGTATTTCATAAAAGAATACCCTGTCAATTTTACTTTCAAAATATACATAAAATTTGATGTTAATAACTAGGCTTCCAAATGTTTTATTCTAATTCTCCTTTTCTTCTACATATGTCCTCAGTAGAACAGACAGAATGATCCTGTTTAACATTAGTGGGATTTTGTTGCTCCTCTGCTCAGATTCTCCTAATGGATTGTATCTTATCACACTCAGAGTAAAGCCAAAGTCCTTACCAAGACTTACAAGATCCTACCAAATCTTGTTCTCCATTACCTTACTAACTTAATAACCTCATTCTCTCCCTCAGTCAGCTCACTTTGCGCCTTCAGACCTCAGAACCTTTGTACTTATTTTCCCTTTGTCTGGAATGGCCTCTCTCCATCCCCATATTTATCCTCATGCTTCAGGTCTTTAACCAAAATTCACTTCTGTGTGAGTCCTCCCTTGGCCACCCCATTAAATTTCCGTTCCTTCTTACCCAATATTTTATGTTACACTTTCTCGCTTTATTTTTAACCGTAGCACTCATAGCTATCTAATATGTTATTTTTCTTACTTAGTTCATTCTCGATATTTCTCATTAAAATTTTAGCTAAGTTAAGAATTTTTGTTCTTTTTGTACTTTACTATTATCCTAGAACCTAAAACGTTCATAGAGCCAGCGCATACAGAGGAGAGCTTAAGACCATATTGAAGTACCACAAACATACTCATGGGGCAGAGTTAGCAGGCACTAGAACCTTGCTGAAGGAAGTTGTGCTGTTTGGGGTGAGTCTGCACAGTTGATTCTGCCATCATGATCACAGACAATTCTTGTAGCTGGTCAGCCTGGGGATAAATTGCTCCCATTGAGGTGCCAACAGTAATCAAAACTCAACTATAAGAGGAGGATTACACAGACCACAGAGGGTGATGCGATGCACCTGGAGTGCCAACTTGGGGGTTAGGGGAGACTGTGCCACTGAACCCTACAGGATAACTACTATGTATATTAGACCACTCTACCAAGCCTGGGAGACGAAACAGCTCTACATAATACATAGAAACAAACATGGGAAAGCTGCCAAATGAGGAGACCAACTATCAAAGGAAAGAACAGAACAAAACTCCAGAAAAAGAACTATAGAAAATGGAGATAAGCAATATTACTAGATGCAGAATTTAAAACACTGGTTAAAAGGATGCTCAGTGAACTTAAGGGAAGTATAGATGAACTTAGAACCTCAACAGTATAAAAAAGAACCAGTAAGGAAAAGGATTCGCTAACTGAAGTGAAGAATAAATTACAGGGAATCACCAGTAAAGTAGATGACGCTGATAATCAGAACTGTGATTTGGAGTAAAAGGAATCAAAAACCACCCAATCAGAATAGCAAAAAGAAAAGATCTAAAAAAATGAGGATAGTGTTAGGAGTCTCTGAGCCAACTTTACTTTTGTTGTTGTTGTTGTTTTAAAATTTTAAATAATTTTTATTAATTTTATTTATTTATTTATTTTTAAGATTTTATTTATTATCTCCAGAGAGAGAGGGGAAGGGAGGGAGGCAGGGAGGGAGGCAGGGAGGGAGAGAAACATCAATGTATGGTTGCTTTCACTTGCCTCCAGCCATGGACCTGGCTGGAGACCTGGCTTGCAACCTGGTTATGTGCCCTGGCTGGGGATTCAAACCAGCAACCTTTGGGTTCGCAGGCTGGCACCTTATCCACTGTGCTACCAGCCAGGGGCTATTTTAATTTTTTTAACTTATGCATTGTTTATCCCTGGAATTTTCATTTAATGGATATATATTTTTTTAATTTAATTTTATTGTTGTTGTATTACATCCATCCCCTTTTTGCTCCTCTCTGTCCTCTTCCCCACCCACCCTATTTTAATTTTTAAAAATATATTTTATTGATAATGCTACTGTATAGTTGTCCCAATTTTTCCCCCTTTGCCCTCCTCCACTAATGCCCTCATTCTGTCCAGCACTCCCATCCCCTTAGTTCATGTGCATAGGTCATGCAGATAAGTTCTTTGGCTACTCCATCTCCTATACTGTTCTTAACATCTCCCTATCTATTTTGTACCAGCCAATTTGTACTTCTTAATCTCTGCATCTTTTCCCTCATTTTCCTCCTTCCCCCTCCCAGTTGATAACCCTCCAAATGATCTCTCCATGTCTGTGATTCTGTTTCTTTTCTGCTTGTTTGCCTAGGTTTTTAGATTCAATTAATAGTTGTGAATTTATTGCCATTTTAATGTTCATAGTTTTGATAGTCTTTTTTTTAATCTAATTCCCTTTAACATTTCATATAGTAATGGCTTGGTGATGATGAACTTCATTAGCTTTACCTTGTCTGGGAAGCACTTTATCTGCCCTTCCATTCGAAATGATGGCTTTGCTGGATAGAGTAATCTAGGTTGTATGTCTTGCTTTACATCACTTTGAATATTTCCTGCCTACAAAGTTTGAGATTGAGCTAATAGTCTTATGTGAACTCCTTTGTATGTATCTGTGTTTTTCTCTTGCTGCTTTTAATGTTGTCCTTTTATCTTTAACCTTGGCAGTTTAATTATAATGTGTCTTGGTGTGGTCTGATTTAGGGCCATTCTGTTTGGGATTCTCTGTACTTCCTGGACTTTTATGTCTGTTTTCTTTACCAAATTTGAGAAGTTTTCCTTCATCATTTTTTAAAATAAGTTTTCAATTTCTTGCTCTTCCTCTTCTCCTTCTGGGACCCCTATGATTTGGATGTTGCTACATTTGAAGATATCCCAGAGGCTCGTTAGCCTTTCCTCACTTAAAAAATTTTTTTCTTCTTCTTGCTGTTCTGATTGAATGCTTTTTTCTTCCAAATAATTGATTTGATTCTCTGCTTCATTTTCTCCACTGTTGGTTCCTTGTAGATTTTTTTTTTTCATTTAACTTAATTTAACCTTAATCTCTGCCTGGGTCTCTTTTATGCTATTGAAGTTCCCATTGAGTTCCTTGAGCATCCTGATAGCCAGTGTTTTGAACTCTGTATTGAGGTTGGTTATCTTCAGTTCATTTAGTTATTTTTTTGGGTTTTTGTTTTTTTCTTTCATTTGAGCCATATTTGTTTGTCTCCTCATTTTGACAGCCTCCCTGTGTTTGTATCTGTGTATTAGGTAGAGCTGCTTTGACTCCTTATCTTTGCATGGCCTGTTGCAGGAAAATGCACCTGTAAGTTGTATGGGGTGGAGCCCTAGGTAATCACCAAGGTGGGACCATCCATGTCACTGTTCTGTGGCTCTGTGTGGGAGAGGGCTTGGAGATGGGACAGTGCTGCTGCCTAGCCTCTGGAGTTTTTCCTGGAAGGAAATTATCTCCTGGCACTTTCCCTCTTACCAATCACTTCATTTTCTCCCCATATGCCACTGGTGCTCTTACAGCTGTTGCCCTAGTGCTGAATCCCAGAGCAGGTGAGTGTAAGTCCTAAATCCATTGTGGGCCCTTTAAGACCTGTTCCTGAGAATCCCTCCATTTCTTTGGCTACCTCTACCCTCACTGTCTTTTACAGTCAGAAGTTATGGAGATGATACTTTCTGGCGCTGGAACCCTGGTCTGGGGCTGGGATTCCTTGCTCCTGAAGTATCCCTCTGGATATTTATCCACCACATATGGATGTGGGACCACCCATGCAGTGTCTCTGTGCCTCTCCACCTTTCCGCACCTCTCCGTGTGTGTCCTAGTCTCCAGCCCATCTACTCCTCTGGATGAATGTGACCTCTTTAAATCCTTGGTGTGGGACTTCCATACAGCTCAATTTTCTGATGATTCTGGGTGATCATCAGACCACCAACCCTGGCTCTTGCTAAAGTCTCCCCAACTGTAAAATAAGCAAAGTCAACTGCTTCACCCAAGGAATTCTCCTTGGAGCAGAAAAGAAGTAAGCACTTCAATTTAGCTTCACCTTATTTTCCAAAGGCATAACCTTCTTATGCAAAATAGCTATGGCTATTTGCAGTCAGGAAGCATCTCCTCCCAGTACACTGGAAACAATGCTAGCCTCTGCAACAGGAACTTGTCCTCTAATTGAAGGCATGGCCCTTCAACTCTGTTCTTCAGTTTTTTATTTGCTCTTTTCTGGCCTTTGTTAAAGAGTTTCACATACGACTCTCCTGTTTTTAAGATGTTTCTCTTTGGGTTAACTAAAGCCTAGAGGAGGGAAAGGGGTGGAAGAATGGTTGGTTTAAAGGTTAAGATCTAGCTCAGTGCCCACCTATGAAAATACTTGGCATCCATACATGTTATCAGTTTAGTTTATAAGCTACTTTACCTCTTAAAACTGCCATTTACCAAACCTCAGACCCATACATTTTTAGTATTGCCAGAAAATTATTCTTATACAATTTCCTTTTACTCTGATTTTTAGATTTTGTTTTTATGTTGATTGCTTATTATGACTTGAAATTTTAGAGCAAAATATTTTCATAACTTTTTGATAGCACTAAAATCCCCATTTTTATATAAATGTTTTATTTATTTGAATGAGTATTTGTTTAAAAAATGTCTCTAGCCTTGGCTGGGCTTAGTAGATTGAACACTGGCCTGTGAACCAAAAGATCTCCAGTTTGATACCCAGTCAGGGCACAAGCCTGTGTTTTGGTCAGGTCCCCAGTTGGGGGCATGAAAAAGCAAACCAGTTGTGTTTCTCTCTTACACTGACGTTTCTCCCCCTTTCTTCCTCCCTCCCTCTTTTCTCTCTAAAAGTAAATAAAATCTTTTTAAAAATTCTCCAGAAATACTTGAATTTTATTTTTTATGGTCAATTTGGGATTTTTTTAACAGCTGAAAAAATCATAATTGTGTAATCAAGAAATGCTTAGATGTATTATTTTTGTATCCTTGGCTTCCTTACTGCTTCTTAATTATTCATTCTAACATCTTCCTGTTACTTTTAAAATCTTAAGGCAAGAAGACTGTCTCTCTTAAAAATTACTTGAAACATGGAACATATTGACTTTTATTAGTTTTATACATGTTCTTAATAACTTGAATCTTGCTGACATTTTTATTGCTAATACAATAATGATTATTTATTAAAATACATTTTAAAGACAGGTTTATTGAAGTGTAATTCACACTAGTAAAGTTCACCCCTTTAAAGTGTACAGTTTGACAAAACAGAGCCAGAGACATGAATACAGGGAACACAGTTTCAGTGTATAGAAAGGAGTGGGTGGTGGAGGGGGAGAATGAGGCAAGGAAGGGGAACAGTTTAGTCAAGGAACTGGCATTGATGACCCATGGACACAAACAACACGTGGGATGGACTGTGGGGAGGGGATAAGGAGGGTGGGGAAGGGGAGAACAGGGTGAATAATGAGATGAACGTAATATAACAATAAAATATATTAAAAAAATAAAATAAATGACAGTTTGGTATGTTTGGACAAAATTATGCAATTATGTAATGACCATCAAAATCAAGATGGAGAAAACTCTAGGGCTCTATGAAATTCCTTTATTTCCCTTTGTAATCAATTCCCTCCCTTAACTTCTGACTCTTGGCAACACTCTGTCCTCTTAGTTGTGTTTTCTCCTAGACTATGGAAACATACAATATGTAGCATTTTGTGTTTGGCCTCTTTCTCAGACATAGTAGTTTTGAAATTGATCCATTTTTTAATCTATCAGTCCTTTTTATTGAGTAATGTTCTATTCTACAGATGTGCCAAAATTTG
The DNA here is from genome assembly GCA_004026585.1 of Noctilio leporinus. NCBI lineage: Eukaryota > Metazoa > Chordata > Mammalia > Chiroptera > Noctilionidae > Noctilio > Noctilio leporinus. The sequence continues at coordinate 15,357 of PVIW01005856.1, read as the reverse complement.
TCTAGCTATTTGTCTATTAATGGACATTGTTCATTGTTTAGTTTTTCATGATTATGAATAATGCTACTATAATTATTTACATGCAGGTCTTTGTGTGGACATGTTTTTTATTTCTTGTGTAAATAATGAGTGGGATTGCTGGGACATATGGTAAATGTATGTTGAACTTTGTAAGAGACTGTTGTGCTGTTTTTTAAAAGTGGGTATATATTTTTCATTCCCACTAGCAAATATATGAGGGTTTCAGCCACTGCATACTTGCCAGCATTTGGCATTATAAATCCTTTTTTTAATTTTAGTCTTTCTAGTAAGTATGTAATGGTATTTTATTGTGGATTTAATTTGCAGTTCTCAGATAACTAATGATGAGCCTTTTTGTGTACCTACTGGCCATCTGTACATTTTTGTTAAAGTGTCTGTTAAAATCTTTTGCCCATTTAAGAAAATTGGATTATCTTTTTATTATTGAAATATGAGTTAATTATGTATCCCAAATACAGGTTCTTTATCATCTTTGACATATTCTCCTAGCCTGTGGCTTGTCTCAGTACTGTCTTTTGAAGAATAGATGTTAATTTTGATGAAGCCAAGTTTATTATTTTTTCAGTAATTTGTGCTTTATGTGTCTTATCTAAGAAAAAGCCTAATCCAAGATCACAGATATTTATTTTCTCCCAATTTTTATTGCACTGATTTCATAGTTTTATCTTTTCATATAGTTCTATAATCCATTTGAACTCAATTTTTATATATGGTGTATGATATAGTTTGAGGGTTTTGTTTTACATGTCCATATCCAATTATTCTAGCACCATTTATTGAAAGGGCTGACTTTTCCCCCTCAAATTACCTTGCTACCTCTGTCTAAAATCAGTTGACCTTGCATTCGTGAGTTCATTTATCAACTTAATTCTGTTCTATTGATCCATATTTTTATCCTTATGCAAATGCCACATTGGTTTGATTACTGGTAGCTCTAGTAAATCTTAACATTTGGTTCTTACTATGGGAAAACTAGTATTCAGCTGGGTTTTTTTCTATCTATAATGTCTTCTAATTGGTCATAGGTATGCTCTTTAGAATAACATTACCTCATATTTATATGACAGTCCTACATCTATTTGAATAAATGTTTACACATTCTAATTTGGACTAAAGCTCTAGGCCTTTTTATCTTCAGATGTTTTGCCTTTTTTTAAAATATTTTATTTATTATTTTTACAAAGAAGGCCAGGGAGAGAGGCAGAGAGGGAGAGAGACGTCAATGTATGGTTGCCTTTCACCTGCCTCCAGCTACAGAGCAGGCTGGAGACCTGGCTTGCAACCTGTGTTTTTGTCTTTTTACTTTCAATATTTATCACATATTAGGAGCTCAGCAAATATTTGTTGAACTGAATTGAACTCTCTAGAATAATTGTTCCTTAATGTCCTTGAAGAAAGTTACTTAAATTCAGCAGAGGAAAGCATAGTTGCTAAGATATTCAAGTCATTCAGAAACTAATTTTCTCTTAATTAAGAAATGATAGATTGCAAACCAGGTCTCCAGCCAGGTCTGTAGCTGGAGGCAGGTGAAAGGCAACCATACATTGATGTTTTCTCTCCCTCTCTTCCTCTCTCCTTTTCCCTCTCGTAACCTTTTGGTCATGTATCAGAAACTGCCCTCAGGTCACTAATTCTTAAAAGGTGGTTCCATGGGTATATTATAAGACAGAGATTGGCAAGCTTTTTCTATGAAGGGCCAGATAGTAAATATCTTAGACTTTGCATGCTGTACGTTTGCTCTCACTACTCAACTCTGTTCATTTTGCACAAAGACAGCTATTAAACAATATAAATGAATGAGCAAGACTGTGTTCCAATGAAACATTACAGTAGCACCCCACCCCGTTATCTGTGGGGGATATGATCCAAGATCCCTGGTGAATAGTAGCAAATCCTATGTATACTATGTTTTTTCCTAAACATACATACCCATGATAATGTTTAATTTATAAATTAGGCACAGTAAAATATTAACAACAAATAATAGAACAGAACAATAATAACAATCTGTAATAATTATAACAACTTGCAAAGCTATGTGAATTTGGTCTCTCTCTCAGAATATCTTATTGTAACTATCCATTACTTATAGTGAATGGTGTGGTATCAGTTATTTCAGGGGATCCCTTGTTGAAGCTCAATGCTTTCTGGTGCAACATGTTGCCATCAACCAGAACATGTTTTCTATTCAGGTTTTCCACCCACAAATTCAGTGCCTTTTCCATCTTAACAAAACACTTTTCAGAAACTGGCTGTTAACTTTTTCAGTATGAGGTCTGACACCAAAGCTAGCAATATTAGCATAAATGTCTCTTTTCTTCACGATTTTACAGATAGATTTGTTTTTACTGTAGGTCTTAGCAATGTTGGCATATGATTTTTTTTTCTTACTTTATTAAGTGGAAAACTTTTACCTTTTCTCTAAAGGAAGCACTTAACAAAGGCTTCTCTTTGGCATATCTAAATTACCAGCATCACTACTCTCTTGCTTTGGGACCATTATTAAGTAAAATAAGGGTGACTTGAACACAAGCTTTGCAGCATCATGATAGTCAGTCTGCCAATGGAGAGTATTTAGTGACTAACAGGCAGGGACTATGTGAGGAAACAGCATGGATATGCTGGACAAATGGATGATTCCCATCCCGGGCGGGTTGGAGTGGCAAGCGCAACATTTCATCATGCAACTTAGAATGGAACATGATTTAAAACATAAATTGTTTGTTTCTGGAATTTTCAACTAAATATGTTCAGATTGAATGAGATCACTTAGGAAACAGGAGTATAGGAAGAAGGGTGCTATTGACTGAGCCAAGGAGCACTCCAACAATAAGAGGTCTCAAAGAGGAGTTTTTACTATTTTTAACCCAAAAGATCCCGCAAAGCAGACTGAGGAGTATCCAGTATCATAAAAAGCAGCAAGAATGTGGTACCCTAGAAGTCAAGTAAAGAAATTGTTTTGAGAAAGAGGGAATGAACAACTGTAGCAAATGCTGACAAATCTAGTAACATGAGGTTTGAAAATTTACCATTTGATTTGGCAAGAGATTATTATAGTTTCGATAAGAGCAACTTTAATTAAATTTGTAGGGGACAAAAGCCTCACTTGTGTGGAATCAAGAGAGAATGGGAAGAGAGGACAAGTAGAGAGTAAGTAAATATTATAATCTCAATGAATTATCCTGTAGAGGGAAGCAAAAAAACGTTGTAGTAGTTGGCAAGAAAACTAGGGTTCAGAGAAGATTTTTAAAAATATAGAGTAGTATAATAACCCAATAACTGTTACTGACTTTATAATATTTAGCAGGTATAAATAAATGGGTCAGATACTTGGGAATCAAATCAAGACAATGAATAAAAATGAAAAGTAGCTATGCATGAATATGACAGTAGAAATAGAAATAAATGGGGTGCTCATACATATATTGTAAAAAGAGGGCAGAGATTTTTCATGATGAGAACCTTGGGAAACATTCTAATTTAGAAAGCAAAGGGAAGGAACTAGTATTCCAAAAGGGAGAGAACAAGGATGTGAGCCTAAGAGGCCCAGCAAAACCCAGGCACAACAAGGTAGATGGGTTAACAGAACCAAATTCCAACTCTGTCTTCTGGTTCTTTGGATATTGCAAAGGATGATGGAAAAGTAAGGCCACCATACTAAGATATCAAAAGCTTACTTGCAAGTACTTTGCATAAGTGGTTAAGAAGGCTGTGGGCAGTAAAAGTAAAGCCAGCAGCTATAGATAATCAGAAAGGAATTTGAGAGCAAAAAGAAAAAATATATTAAAAATACAGTCATAGCTATAGAACATGTTGGAGACCTAAATAGTGGCCAAGGAATGAACAATGAGGGGGGAAAACACAAGAAAGATCACTAATGGAGACCTTAACATAGTGCCATAATTTTAAAAGGGAACATATGGCTAATATAATTTCTCACTTCATAGAAATTTTATACCACATTTGAATGAAACTTTGTAGATGAAAGACTGCCCATAATAAAAATTATCTATGGAAATTAAAACAGCCTTTTCTCCCACTGAGAAATGGCAAATATAGTCTGAGTTATAGAGACTTTAACCTGTAACTAAAAAGAAAACTTCATTAAAGAATATCCATTTTATTTGCCAAACTTAGTTTGGTGGACCAACAGCTGTGTAATTCTATCTGAATATAACAACCAATTCATTTTCCATTGTTACAAAAAATAGTAATAATATTCATTGTTCCAAGTTCATTGCTAATTGCTGGAATTATAACTTATCAATTATGGCTACAAACATCAAATAGCAACTTTACTTTCCACTGAATTGTTTCCAAAACCTTGAGGCTCCTTACATTAATCCCCACTTAGAACATGATATCAAGACATACATACTCCAGTGTGTACAGCAGCCATATCTTTGGATGCACACTTTCAGTATTTACTATTTTTAACCCAAATTCTCACACAGGTAGAAAGAGAAAACTGTCCTGGCTGAGTGGATAGGTGCCAGCCTGTGAACCCAAAGGTCACTGGTTCGATTCCCCAGCCAGGGCACATAACCAGGTTGCAAGCCAGGTCTCCAGCCAGATCCTCAGCTGGAGGCAGGTAAAAGGCAATCGTACATTGATGTTTCTCTCCCTTTCTTCCTCCCTCCCTGCCCTTCTCTCTCAAAATAATGAATAAAATCTTCAAACAAATAAACACTGAAGAGCATTCTACATTTCTGAGAATCTTTTTACAGCAGCTAAATCTTAAATCAAAGACTCTCAGAATTGAACAGTTTGTGTTTAACCTGAAGCTTTTCTTCAATTTTTGCATTAAATAAAGCAGCTTTTCTATAATTAATTCTCATATCTCTTTTGAATAATCCTATCTGTAAAAAATAAACAGCAAAAGTCTCTAAGAGACTATTTTTATTACACTGAGAATTTAATGAGAAGAACATATATAAAATGTTTACTCTGCTTGTGTTTTGAGTCATAAGCACAGAATTCAGCACTTTGTACCTGAAAACAGGATCTGTTTAACCTACTACATGCATGTGTCAGCCTCAGAAAAGAGCTAAATACTGAAAGGATAATACTGACATTTTGGATGTTCATATGTAATCTGTCTGTTAGCACTAATCAACCATTTAGCATATACATTGTTCACGACCTGCTATATTATTAGACACCATACCACTCTTTAATATGATGTATTTGACCAATGCTAACTTAGCATTATTTTAATAAACACCACCTACTCTGTCTGTCCCACAGACCTAGCCACAGAGACCATAAAGTCATAATCTTTTCTTCCAGCCACAGCAATGTCTTTAAAATATTTCCCCTTGTAACAGTAAAAACATCAACATGATAAAATGGCCTTTACTTTTATTTGTTTAGCTTTAATATTGTTTATTTTTGGAACCAGGGATACATCATATGTACATGTTTCAAGAGGTACAAAAGTGGAAAGTCCTCAATCTCTGTCTTTAAGTATGTCCCAGCTTTCTGAAGGCAACAAAATTGCCAGTTTCTTGTGTAGCCTTCAAGAAATATTCTCTGTAAGTACAGGTTTATATATGTTAAGAAATAATAACATGATTTATACCTTTTGTCATCCTGTGTAAAATCCCCCAAATGTAGTACTATAACATGATATTAACATGAAAAAGAAAAGAAAAAATTGAAGTTGAAATTATTTTAAAAAATCTTTGTTTTTTATTGCTATGGCAAGTGACAAGTATATATATTATAGTCAGGAAACCTTCAGCCTCAGCTCTCCTGTAGCCTGCTCTGTTCACAGCCAGGGACCGAACAACCGCCTCCAGGAAAAGCTGTCCTGAGCTTCCCAGCTGCTTCTGATTCTCCTCCTCACTCTGACCTCTGCCTCTCTTCCAGTTGTATACTGCTCTGCCCAACCTATACAGTGTTCAACCTTTAATCATTTTCTCTTTATCCTCCACTTAAACTTCTAAAGCTCTCATCCATTCTCATATTTTTAAGTACCACCCATATACATGTCCAAAATCTGTATCTAAGGCTTTTAGCATATGCTTCAGATTCACACTTAAAACCTCTTTTTAGACACTTTTTTCATGGATATCCTGAAGTTATTATGACATACATTGTCATAAGTATCAACATGACGTACATATTGATATTTAAAACTAAATCTAGTTCAAACCTAGATACAAAAAAAATCTCTAAATGGGGTTATTTAAACAACTGAGTCTCTATTTCTCTTTTTTAAGATTTTTAAATTGTGTTTTTTTCATTACCATTTGTCCCCCGTATATCCCAGTCCCTCTCCTCAATCACCACACTATTGTCCATGACCGTGAGTCCTTTTTCCTTTCCACCCTTTAAACCCCCAAAGAGGTTGTCATGTCAGCCTGCTCTTTGTGAGTCCATATCTATTTTGCTTATTAGTTCAGTTTATTCATTAGACGCCACATATGAGTGAAATCATATGGTATTTGTCTTCCTCTGACTGACTTATTTCACTTAGCATAATGTTCTCCAGGTCCATCTATGCTGTCACAAAGAGTAAAATTTTCTTCTTTTTAATGGCTGAGTAGTATTTCATTGTGTCAAAGTTCCACAGTTGTTTTATCCACTCATCTACTGATGGACACTTGGGCCCTTGGGTCAGAAATTTCTGTTAAAATTTTAAAAAGATTTTATTCATTATTTTCAGAGAGAAGGGCAGGGAAGGAGGAAGTAAGGGAGAGAAACATAATTGTATGTTTGCCTTTCACCTGCCTTCAGCTAAGGACCTTGCTGGAGACCTGTCTTGCAACCTGGTTATGTGCCCTGACTGGGAATTGAACCAGTGACCTTTGGGTTCACAGGCTGGCACCTATCCACTGAGCTGCCAACCAGGGCAAAAAATTTTTTTAAACCACTATTTATTTTAGTTGCATATCAGATAAGTCTGATGCATTTCTGTTAAAGCTTAACATGCTGCTCTTATTTGCAAGCATGAAATTTAAAATATCCTAGACCTTTATCTATATCCAGCTTCTTAATTTCATCTATTTTATGAAATGACTAAGATAAGCCAACTAAACTGAACTGTGGTTAAATGAGGTAAAATAGTAGTTTGTAAATGAAAATATATTATGAAAATATTGTTGCTACAATAATGAAGATACATTCTGTTGAGTAAAAACTGGATAACTGTTTACTGCCAGTAAAGACTGGCAATGGATCTAGGGGAGTTACAGGGCACAGTAGCTTCCAACTTAGTCATTATAAACACAAGGAGCTGTGCTTGACTTTAGAAACTGGTTTTGTAAACATCAATTCTGTTAGGATGCAGTACAAGAATAGAAACTCAACTCAAAATGGTTTAATCACTAAAAAGGATTAATAGATCATATAATAATAACAAGAAATCCAGGAGTGGGTGGTTCCAAGGTGGTTTATTCAGTAGCCTGCTCATGCTATCTTTCTACTCTGTCATCATAAATATTTCCAGACAACATTTTCAGAAGCACATGGAAGGGGTAAGCAAAGAATTCTAGAGTCTGTAATAGGGAAATACGAGGACAAAGACTTTAAGTAAAGCAACCCATATTTGCTGCATATATTACGACTTTGAAAAACAAATTGGAATAACATTTAGTGTTTTGTTTTGTCTTAGTTCTTTTACCCATTATGAAACACCAGCCACATATAGGAAGGACATAAAAGCCTGTAATGATTTCAAAGTATATAAGAGGTGCAGCATTTATAAACATATGCTTGTGTATAAAATCCAGATAAAGTTTTAAAAAGAATTGTTTTTCTGTTTGTGAACTTTAAAAAAAATTAAAGTAGTCCCTAATACTGGATTTCATCTTGAAAATTTTATGCTTAATTAGTTTGATTTCATTATCACAAAATTACCCTTAACTTTTACTAGGAAAGATCAAGATATGAAATAGCCTCTGCATCCTCCTAGATGGTTTTAAAAAGTGTATTTCAGCTGTTTTGAGGGAATTATTGTTCTCAGAATGTATAATAATTTCCACTGGGTCATTATATCACATTAGCTTTAATGCAATTATTTATTCTTGTTTATAAAGCTGCAGATTGAAAATGTTAATTATTTCTGCAGCAATTAGTTGAGAACTTTTAGGGATACATTAGACAATAAAATTCATTTTAATATTTTGGAGTTTCAAGCAAAAATATAGTTCATATATAAAGCAACTAAGAAGTAAGTCAGATCTGCCTGATCTAGTCTGAAGTGGCTTCGCCGGTTGGGGATTGTCCCAAAAACTGAAAGGTAGGTTGCTGGTTCAATTCCCAGTCAGGTACATGCCTAGGTTGCAGGCCAGCCCCCCGGGTTGGAATTGTGACAGGCAATGGATTGATGTTTCTTTCATACATCAGTGTTTCTCTCCCTCTACTCTCTCTAAAAATAATTTTTTTTAAAGAAGTGAGTTTATAAGTAATAAAAAAGAATAACTATTAATTTTTTAATAAAGGTATGTGCATCTTAATACCTAAATATTGATAGGTAGATGGAGAACTAAGTTAAATAGTTTTATTACAAACTGAGAGCCTCTCAGAATATAATAGGACACTATCCCTTATTAATTCTTTTTTTGACTGGTTTTTGGATTTGTTGTATTATAAGTTAATAAAACCTGAACATTTCTATATAACTTCTATTCCATCTTGTGGAGATGTGGAGGTGAATCAGGATATAGATATTTCAATAACTACTAGGTACACATTCATTTAGTTATTTATCAAATATAACTTTGAGCACCAGGCATAGTTCTAGGCCCTTAGTCTGAGCAAGAGACAAGCATATAAACAAGTAAGTGCACTGCATGCTACTGATGTTATGGTAGAAGTCCTATCAGGTTAAATAAACACTAAGGCAGAAGAGGGGAGTCATCACTTCTATCTAAATGTGCAATAAAGGTGACAGGGAGAAAGAAATGGTGAAATGTTAAAATATTGCCTGGATTTAGAATGAATGTCTCCTCACCCTCAAGCAGGTCCTCATACCTGAGTAGTCATCAAACTTATTTCAAAGGAAATAATTCTCTTCAAAGCCCTATCGTTTATTGAAAATGTTTTGTCTTGAGCACAAATCCCAAACTAGGTCCAAATTCCTCATAAATATAGATTTTAGAAAGTATTTTTTAAATGAAAACACATTTATAAAGTTATGAGTAAATCACACAATAAAAACAATTCATTTTAACTATTAATTTAATATAATGGATGATGTAATTTTGTGGAAACTAAATTGATGCTATTGGGTTTTATGATGAAAAGAAATAACTTCATGACTATTTATCATTTAAACTTTATCCATATCCTATATTTACCTTTTAATGGTAGGGAATTGGGTCTAGCTACACAAAATGAAAGACCAAATAGTAATGGCTAAAATTGAGTGGACTATTCTGCCCCCTCCCCTAGACAGAAAGGTTAGAGTTAGGTAGTCCATGCTCGGGCAGCACCCAAGATGTCAGAGCCACACCTCTGCAATCTTACTGTGCTTTCCTTCCTGGCAGGTCAAAAGATAGCTGTTTCATTCCCCAGTGTGGCATCATCGTTTGATGCAGGAAGACAGGAAGGTGACAAAAGGGCACTTTACAACTGATTTGACCCTATTTTAATAAGTGTTTTTAGAATCACCACCCAGTGACTTCTACTGTCTTGTTGGCCACATACTTTCTAAGTTGAGATGGAGCTTGGAAAAGGAGGGTTTTAGCTGGTCACATAGACCCATCCTCAGGGTTGTATTAGTGAGGAAAAAGGGAAGAAAGGATTTGGGGAAAGCAACATAAATTTCTGCTATAAATTACAAGGTCAATTTTAAGGAGGGGTTGTTTGGAAAACACAGTAACCCCTTCTATCACATAAAGAATTCAGTTCTGAGGCATTATTAGTCTCTGTATCAAACAAGTATATATAGCTACATTGCAGTCAATAAGAGTAAAATTCTTTATTTCAGTTACTGATAATGAAGTTTAAAGTTTGGAACTAAAAAAATCAGTTCCCTCAGGAGTATTCCACATTTCTCTCTTCTAACTTTTATAAAAATGTTTATTCAGCATTCCACAGTAAGAAATATTTGGTGTGGGTGTGTAGGGGAGAATGTATACCTCATATAATCCTTCATGCAAAAGGGAGTACCAAATACACACACACCTGACTTTAAGGTAGTTATTCAGATAATCCAGAATATTCTTATGTATTGTTTTTTGAATTATAATCTAAATGAAAACTCAGCATTTAAAAAGAGAGTTCTGACTCCCTTAAAACAAGAGTTTGCAAATTACTCTTGCTGGGCCAAGTCCGGCCTATCAATTACTTTTGTAAATAAATTAGCCCCCACCCCCCTATCCAAGGCTTTACTTTCCATAGTTTTAGTTACCAACAGTCAAGTGTAGTCCAAAAATATTAAATATAAAATTCTACAAATGATCAATTCATAAGTTTTAAGTTGTGCGCTGTTCCAAGTAGTGTGATAAAATCTTTCTTTTTTTAATTTTATTGTTGTTGTATTACATCCATCCCCTTTTTGCTCCCCTCTGTCCCCCTCCCCATTGTGTGATAAAATCTTATGCCACCTTGCTCCATTCCACTTGTGTTACCCAATGGAATACTACGTGTTGTTCATTAGTCTCTGATCAACCCATTGTGGTGGTGCAGTGCTTATGTTAAGTAACCCTTATTTTACTTAATAGTGCTTCAAAGCACAAGAGTTGTCATGCTGGCAATTCTGATATGCCAGACAGAAGCCTTTGTAAAAAAAAAAAAAAAAGAAAAGAAAGAAAGAAAAAAGAAAAAATGTACTTCCTCTAAATGAAAAGATGGAAGTTCTTGACTTAGTAAGGAAAAAAATGAAATCATATGCTGAGGTTACTAAGATCTATAGTAAGAATGAATTTTTTTTCCACTTCATACATATATAAATTTTAATTTGGAATGTAAGTTCTAGAAAATAATAAGTACTCAGAATCTAAGCAACTTTAAGAATACTACTTATGTTTATGGTCTTCTTATTTTTATTCTTGATATATTAGCAAAAGTTAAACCATACAACCCCCCCCCACACACACACACACAAAATCAATCTTCTATCTATGAAATTGTGAAGGAAAAAGAAATGTTGGCTGTCATACCTCAAACTGCAAAAGTTATGGCCATGGTGCATATGTGCTTATTTAAGATGAAAAAGGCATTAAATTAGTAGGTGGAAAACATGAACAGAAAATGTGCTGTGACTGCAGTGTGTTGCCCCAGAAAGCATTGACCCTGTAAGTAGACTTCAGCAAGAGATCCCCTGAAACAGGTGTCACCAAGCCATTTACTACAGGAATGGTTATGCAGATTTTCAGCAATAGGTTTGGAGTAAAAAATTTTTAGATTACTGGAGAGAAAGAGAGGCACCACATTCATGTAATTATTATCACAGTATATTGTTATAATTGTTTTATTAATTATTATTGTTAACCTATTACTGTGCCTAATTTATAAACTGAAATTTATTATAGGTATATATCAGAAAAATCTTTGTCTATCAGGTTTAGTACTCACTTAAGGTTTCAGACATGAAACCATTCAGCCTTTCACATGGTCAGTTATTTTTCTTTGATGGCTCATTGGATATCAGGGCCAGTTACCGAGCTATCCTTAACAGCAGGAATCCCATAGGTTGAAATAGGAATCATGGATAAAGTTTAAGGAGAGTCAGCCCACTAGAGATACCTGAAGGAATCCTAATGCTCTCTAATCTACTTGAACTCTCCTAATTTCCAAAGTAGGAAGGCCTACCTATCTCAATTAGAAAAATGCAGCATATTCAGAGGGATTGAGGTAATCTTCCGTGGGGTCTTCAGATACCTGAAAGCCAATCTATTCCAGTGATCCACAGTCCTCAGTTTTTGCCCAGGGCTGTGATACTGCTTTTCAGTTGGTTAGCCAGCCACTCATAGGGCAATTTAGCTGCATACCAGTTGGCTCTGATGTTATCCTACTGTAAGCACCATCCAGCAGACTGTAGGTCTCAGCAGATGCTTAATTTAAAAAAGTTAGGGAACGTGGAGTTAGACAGGAAGAAGCCACAGTCAAGCTGTCATGTTTCAGAATACTCTGTACCCTCATTCATTCCCACGCCATTTACATTCCGGTGACTCTCAAATTTATTGTGTCTCCAGTTCCTACCATTCCCCTGACTCATATATCCTACTTATCAGTTCATCTTGGGTAAGATAGCTATCACACAGGTTAATGTCCAAATTGAACTTTTTTTTTTAACATGATTACGTTTTTTTTTTTTTAAGATTTTATTTATTATTTCCAGAGAGAGAGGAAGGGAGAAAGGTAGAGAGGGCAAGAAACATTAATGTATGGTTGTCTTTCACCTGCCTCTAGCTACTGACCAGGCTGGAGACCTTGCTTGCCACCTGGTTCTGTGCCCTGGCTGAGAATTGAACCAGCGACTTTTGGGTTTGCAGGCCGGCACCTTATCCACTGTGCTACCAGCCAGGGCTCAAATTGAACTTTTAATTGCTATCCCAAATCCACTTTCCTCCCAGCCTTTCCTGTCTTAGTTAATGGCATCATCGCCATTTTTTACAATTAATTGCTCAAGCCAGTATCTTCAGGTTCAGTCTTTCTCTATTTCTTTCTTTTTATTTTCTTTTCTTTCCATCTTTCCTTCCTTCTCCCCCCCACCACCTTTTCTTTCTTCTTTCTTATTTTTACATTCACACTCCAACTGATTATCAAACCCTACTTGCTGTACTTTTTAAAAGTACCCAAACTGACCACTTCTTACCAGTTCCACCTGTACCACTCATCTACATGTTGTTTCTCCCCTGGTCTATTGCAGATGCCTCCTGACTGCTCTCTCTCTGCTTCTGCCCTTGCCCTCTACAGTTTGTTTATCAGCTTAAGTAATTATTTTTAAAAGTAAAAAGGATGCAAAGAAAATCCAAATTCTCTGCCATTGCTTATAAGGTATTTCTTGGTCAGGAGCCTAGCTGCCTTCCAACATCATCATCATCATCATTACCATTTCCTTGTTTCACTGCATTTCATTCACATTAACTTTCTTATCCTTTTTATTTTTATTTTATTTATTTATTTTGAAGTTATTATTAGAGAGAGGGGAAGGGAGAGAGGCAGAGAGGGAGAGACATCAATATAAGGTTGCCTTTCACCTGCCTCCAGCTACGGACCTGGCTAGAGACCTGGCTTGCAACCTGGTTATGTGCCCTGGCTGGGGATTGAACCAGTGACCTGTCGGTTCTCAGGCCAGTGCCTTATCTACTGTGCCACCAGCCATGGCTCTTGTCCTTTTTAAACTACATCAAAATTAATTTATCTCAGGATTCTTGGACTTGCTAATCACTTTATTGAGAATATTCTTCCTCCAGATTTTTTCATAATTCTCCTTATCCTTAAATTTTTGACTCACTCAAATCTGTCCAAGTTGCTTTATCATAAAGAATGTTCCTGACCATGCTATAAAAATAGATTCTCCTCTACATCCCCTATTCTATCTTACCCTGTTTTAGTTTAGGTTAGATGTTTTTTTTGAAATAGCACTTATCACCACTGCAGTCATGTGCTTATTTATTGTCTTCTTCTAGTCACATCTCTCTGAGGGGAAGACTTTTTAATTCACTGCTATATTCCTAGCACTTAAAACAGTGTCAGATACATTAGAAAATAAATAATATATACTTCAAATGACATCTTTATTAGATTTGAGTTGGATTTTAAAATGAAAAAGTAGATAAACACATGAATTTTCCTAAAAATAAATCATGTTTTTCAACTTTTTAGGCTTGTTTGAATAAAATGTAATAAACTTTTTATTGTTATGTATGCTTTAAATTTCAGTTAAAGCATTCGTATTTTATTTTCCCATAAAAATACTCATTAGGTGCCAGCCTTGCAAACCCAAAGGTTACTGATTTGATTCCCAACCAGGGCACATAACCAGGTTGCAAGCCAGGTCTCCAGTCAGGTCCATGGCTGGAGGCAGGTGAAAGGCAACCATACATTGATGTCTCTCTCCCTTTCTGCCTATCTCCCTTCCCCTCTCTAAAAATTCTTTTAAAAAATTCTTTTAAATACTTACTAGGTAACCTGACATCATTTTTCTTTTTATGGAGGAAGGGGGCTTATTTGTTTTTTGTTTTTGTTTTTTTTTAATCTAATTTTATTGTTGTTGTATTACATCCATCCCCTTTTTACTCCCCTCTGTCCTCTTCCCTACCCACCCACTCCCCCACAAAGTCAATCCCACTTGTTGTCCATGTCCATGGTTTTTCCATACTAGATTCTTGACTGAACTGCTCCCCTTCTTTGCCTCTGCCTCCCCCCTCCTCCAAACCCCCTTCCCCCTGACCACTGAATGCTATTCACTATATTCATATATTTGGTTCTGTTTTGCTTGTTGTTAGTTTTGTTTGTTATTGGCCTGTAATGGGTGAGATCATATGGTATTTGTCCTTCACTGACTGGTTTATTTCACTAAGCATAATACTCTCCAGTTCCATACATGTTGTTGCAAAGGGCAGGAGTTCCTTCTTTCTTTCTGCTATATAGTATTCCATGGTGTAAATGTACCAAAGTTTTTTGATCCAATCATCCACTGATGGGCACTTAGGCTGTTTCCAGCACTTGCCTATTGTAAATAGTGCTGCTATGAACATAGGTGTACATAGGTTCTTATGAATTGGTGTTTCAGGATTCTTTGGGTATATAGTCCAAGTAGTGGAATTGCTGGATCAAAAGGCAGTTCCATTTTCAGTTTTTTAAGGAAACCCAATACTGTTTTCCACAGTGGCTGCACCAGCCCGCATTCCCACCAGCAGTGCACCAGGGTTCCCTTTGCCCCACATCCTCGCCAACACTTGTTGTTTGTTGATTTGTTGATGATTGTCATTCTGAAAGGTGTGAGGTGGTACCTTATTGTGGTTTTAATTTGCATCTCTCTGATGACTAGTGATGTTGAGCATTCTTTCATATGCCTCTGGGCCCTTTGTATATCTTCCTTAGTGAGTTGTCTGCTCAGGTCCTTTGCCCATTTTTTGATTGGGCTGTCTGTCTCCCTGGTGTTGAGTCACATTAGTTCTTTATATATTTTGGAAATCAGACCCTTGTCTGAGGTATCATTGGCAATTATGTTTTCCCATACAGTTGGTTCCCTTTGAATTTTGCTGATATTTTCTTTAGCTGAACAGAAACTTTTCAATTTGATATAGTCCCATTTGTTGATTTGTTCTTTTATTTCCTTTGCCCTTGGTGAAGTATCAGTAAACATATTTTTGTGTAGGATATCCAAAAGTTTACTGCCTATATTTTTCTCCA